>JAOQIF010000004.1:47768-150417 GCA_026260285.1 Colletotrichum sansevieriae
CCCCCCCCCCCCCCCCCCCCCCCCCCCCCCCCCCCCCCCCCCCCCCCCCCCCCCCCCCCCCCCCCCCCCCCCCCCCCCGGGCGACGGCGTGAGCGATACGCGCCAGGGGTTTCGCTATTTCTTTTCAGCGTTGCATCGAAAAAAACATAGCTTAAACAACTCAAATCTTAAGAAATTTCACGACGATATGATTAAGTACGCAGGCTAAGCGCGTAATTAAGAATCTATAATTCAACAGTCCTTAGTTAGGCTATTGGATCGTTGTTATTCTTCTCTAAGCCCATCGCGTGCGTATTTGATAATAAGTCAGTATAAAGTTCAGGGGAACTCAAGGGTTTCGGCATTAGCGAAAATGATCCTACCCGATAACGTTTGGGGTAGATATTATCAACTCAACGGATTATAGGGCTAAGTAAATGCGTCACTCACATCGCGGGCTTCAGCCGCTAGGGAGGTTCCGTCCGCCATCCCTACGCCCTCATTTGTGACCTAGCCCACAGCCGTCACCGCCATCACCAGACGAGGACCTAGACGAGCGGCGGATGGACTACTAGGGGTGTGATCTTCTCCCCAGTACTAGCACTAGTACTAGAGAAAAGTGACTTTAGGGTAGTATAAAAGTTCTGCTGCGGCTAACCGCCCTAGTAGTACTATGCAATACTAGAGCCTAGTATATAAAGAGGGTGACTTTTAACCCTCTCTATATACTAGACTTTTTATATAGGAAAATATTAGTTTTTCTAGTACCTATACTAGAGCATAGGAGGTACCTCATAGATATAGAGTAAATTTTATATAACTTCTGAGCGGGGATGCTACTTCTAAATCAGGGGAGATTTATAAAGTAAAAGAGGTACTACGCCCTACTGCGCGCTCCCTATCGCCTTAACTGCATTTTTCTCCAGTACTAGTGCTAGTACTGGGGAGAAGATCACACCCTAGCTCACCATGAAATCAACCATCTCCCAAGGCCCTCCACTTCCCGATACCCTCGTCTCGATAGCCATCAGCCTGACATTCGCCCAGACGCGATTACCGCATAGCAATGGCTGGTTAGCGGGCGGGTGAGACCTGTTAGAGACGCGCGGCGCTGTCAACGCCGAGAAGCTGCCTGGCCTTGTTGACCAGGGGCGATTTCGAGCGAACGAGATGCTCGATCACCAGCTGCCGCAGAGAGTACGGCAGGTCTGTTTGAACTTTAAGCAGGGCCCTCGGGGCCTTGTCGATGATCCAGCTGATATCTTTCAGGTCCTTCTCGTTCTTCTTTCGATAGTCCGCGGCCAAGCTATAGACCTTCGACGTGAAGATCTTGCCGAGCCGCATAACGTGAATATTGAGCAGCTTCTTTTCATTGTTTTCTACTTGGAAATCCTTCGAATTGCCTTTCAAGTTTCCGGGCGTCGTCAGGGTGCCTAGGACGGGCGTTGGTATTAGCAAACCAGCCGAGGCTGCGAAATGGAGACTTACCAGCAATTACCATATCAACTTCGATGTATCTAGGCTTTTTATGGCTTGCTTGGTTGTGATAAACCCGCAGGTGAGCTTCGCTTGGCCATCCAGGCCCAGGCACTATGTATTTTTTGTCTTTACTTAGTGCAGTCCGTAGCTTGGGCATGGTGGTCTGAACGACGATGTCGATATCAGCTGTGTATCGATCGGACTGTCCGTGGATCTTCAAAGCGAGGCCACCGCCAACGGCCCAGGGAATTTTATTCCGGTCAAGAAGCTTGCCAAGCGGTTCAAGGGTGCCCAAAAGGTTAAAAAAGCTAACGTCAACCTCAGCCTCCTTCTGAAGTCTCACCGCCTCCTGCCGATTAAACCAGCCTTTTGTAATATCCCGGCCGACAACAGTACTATTCTTCAGGAACCGGATACGTGCTCTGCCTCTACTCTTGTTGACGAGATCTTTCACTTCAGAGAAGAGAAACTCGGTGACGCTTCGTTTTGTCGAGACAGAAGAGGCGAAGCCCCGGCCGTCTTGCGTCGCGAGCGGCGCAGTCCGAGCAGAGACAGTCAGGAGGCAGAACAAGGTTATCAAGGACCAGTAAATGGTGCAAGAAAGCTGCAAAGGCGGCGCCATTGGTAAAACCAAAAATATTGCAAGATAAGTGTTGCGGAGCTATGAAGTCTTCGTCCTCCAGGATCGCGAAACAGCCAGTGAGGGTATATAACCCATAATTGTGCTAAACGCAGGAAGAATCAGCTTTATAAAGTCGGGGCAGGACGTCTTACGCGTACGCTTTGTTACGGGGCATCGCACACGATTGTTGATCGCTCATCTGTTCAGGTGTTGAGAGATTCAAACACGATGTCGACCCTAAGCCCCTGCGCCTAGCCAGGGATCAGGAGATAAGGCTCAAGCCGCTTTCATCGAATTTGAGGGACTACATAGATATTGCCCGACGGCGATATACGAACAGAAGCTTTTTTACTGGAGTTCCCGGTGTGTATAGCGTGATCCTGCTAGGCCCTGTCTCTTCCGAACACTTGATGGGGCCCTTCCTACTGGTGACCGGGGCTGCCGAAGCTGTCCGTAGCGCGGAGCGTCCGTATTTCATTGATTAACTGATTTATTTTACTCCATTCCAGCTATTTCGGTCAGCAGCTGGGGCCGGATGGGGGGTTCGGCCAACAGGCACCGCGCCACGGCAAAATAGCAAGAACGAGACTATCCAAAACAACACTCAACCAATTGAAGCATCCTCTTATAGTCTAGAGAGATATAACTAGGCGCAAACAAACTTCGGCATTCAATCTATATCCTAAAGGTCTCTTCGTGGCCGCAAGCTATCTGTACTCATGAAAGGTTCTGAGGCAAGTTATCAAATAAGTGTCAATGAGGAATCATGCCGCTACCACCAGTCTGCAAGAGCCACATGGCGTTACGTGAAATATCAAGTCCACGCCATAGTAAACATCACTACAGGGCTACCGGTCAGTCCTAAGTTACCTATTTGCCCAGCAAAGTTTATGACGTCCAGCAAAAATGAGGGGAGGAGGAGAACGACAGCGTCTCCGCAAGTGCAATCAAGTCAATTTTGACCCCCCGACTTGCTGAATTGGCTATTCGTTTTAGTGTTTTTGCTTACTTAGACTACTTGCAATTAAAACAAATCAATCACTATATAAAAATACGTTATAGCTATATAAAAAAATTCACGATGATCCTAATAACCCAAAGCTATTGCTAGGTAGCATAACCCCCTTCTTTAGCTAGTTCTTCGCTAGTTGGAGACTCTCTATAGTACTAGGGCTTATCGCGAGCCTCTGCGAAGTGAAGGTTAACTTAGCATAACTAAAAGCCCTCTTATAGTCGGCAGATATCTTTAGTTTGAATATAATAAAACTGATACTATATATCAATAATAAGTATAAGATGAGATGCTAAATATCTTTTGTAAACGGCGTCTAATCGTGATAATACTTATACTATTCGATTTATTATAATCACCTCTATCCTTCTAGGGATTTTAGAAAGGATTAAGTGCTAACTGCTATTATAAGGGCGTTCTGAAAAGCCTCATCAGAATATATAGTGATCGAGGGGTTAGCAATAGTAGCATGTTTCAGTGGCTGGGTATGCCCGAATAATGGGGCCCCGACTGATCTATAGCCTCCTATTAATCGGAGGGGGTCGACTTAACTACTTAAGGGATAGCGATAGCCTCACTTTAACTAGTTGGGTTGAATAGTTTGTCAATCCGATTGCACTTGCGGAGACGCTGGAGAACGACAACGAGCCAGACGAAAACGAACCAACATTCTAAAAGAAGAAAGCGCTAAACAGACATTCTACGATCGAGCGCCCCATATATCACAGGTTCCGGACACCGTGGTACCCCATCGGCTCTTTCACAAAGCAGAATAAATGACCCTTCAACGTGTTACGCTATCTACTGAACCTGTGCAAAAGCTCACGCACTTAGTGATTAGACGACTTGAAGTAGTCGAAGCATTGAAACTTTTAGACCGAGCCTATTAACAGGCGACAATGGTCGGAAGACACGAGCCGACGGATATCTAGTAATTTAGAAAGGAGTTTTTCTCTTGTTCGGTTTGCAGTACGTGAACATGATATCAACACATATCTAAGAGAGTTAAAGGAAGAGACGTTGTTCGATGAAGGGTATCGAAATATAGAAGGTCCACAATGTACTCGGTTCGCCCAAGGCCCAGGTAGAAAGTGGTCTAGAACGCCGCGACGGCTCCGGTCATCGTAGATTGAGACGATCTCGACAATTTGCATCATATGCATGTATCACGCTGTTGAATGCGTGGCTGGCCTTGAAGACCGCCGGATTGACCGGTGCTGTTGCGTTCGTGGTCCAGTTCTTTTACAGTTTAGAAGCCATGAAACGGTAGTAGGCAAGGCAGTTCCAATCTCTGTTGTATTGGCCCTTGGAGAGCCTGATCCACTCTTCGCCTGCAGAACAGTCAGCACGGTTCATCCGAGGTAAGAGGTGAACTTGCCTTTTTTCATTACTCTGTCAATGTTGGCTTTGGAAGAGGTCGTAGTACCTCCATAATCAATACTGCATGGTACGGGTTTAGTTCCTCTCTAATACGGGCATTAATGATTTATAACCGACAGAATACATACCGTTGCATACGCTTGACTTCATTCCAGTCATGGCGTGACTGGGTCCAGGTGTTGGGCTTATCCGCCAGGCGTCTTACGTGCAAGTAGCTCGCCGTAAATTTATCCTGGCGAAAGGCGGTTTTGCCGATGATGAGACCTACGTGGACGCAGCCTGTCTGATCGATGGTGTACTGCTGACTCGGTGTCATACCCTTTTGACCAGGATATGCCTTATTACAGGACATAAAGTAGTAGTATGTGTTGTGGCGAAGATTGCTGACGACCTTCTTAGCTTCTGTCCAAGCTGCGCTCGAATCGCGGGATAGTATTCCATCTTTGTCGTAAACAACGCCAGTCGTTGTGGTCAAGTGACCCAGTGCACGAACTGATATGGCATTGTTGAGTTTCGGTACTGCAAGACCAGCTACGGTGACCAAGGATGAAAGGAAATATAAAAATCTCATCTTGTCCAAGGGAATGCGAGCTTGAGAAGTGGGTGAAGGTAAAAAAGGACAAACTCGAACAACCGCGAATTTCCAGCTCTTAAATACTGTGCTCAGTTATCAATCAACGATCTGAGGAACTCCAGATACCCAGCAACAGTCGAGTCAGATAGTGTTCACCTATCGGCGACTCCGCCACACGAGAACCTCAAATCGGATTCCATGTCGGCGCAGCCGATAATGTATTAACCTCTTAACATAACCATGTTGCTCGACATGCGAATGGAGCTAAACGCAGCATTACGAAAGGCTGACGATAGAAGAGCTGGGTCGCGACAAGGGATGGAGAGTGAAAGGTGCATGATTTTACTGGTTCTATGACTACGGAAGGACCAGGTCAAGATGCTAGGTCTAACTAGAACACAATTGCGTGAAGCGAGCATTTGTGCTAGATTCAGCGCGGGAAAGGACCAGGGCAGATCAGTAGGTTTTCAAAAGAATAGGGTAAAGACCGAACTTGTCAACAACTCACGCTTACGACTATCTCAACTTTTCCTCTTTGCGTTGAATTTCTTATATCCTTCTAAAGTCTGCTTTGAGAGAGGAAGCTGTCTCATTACGCAGTCGTACAAGCGTCGCAGCGCAATGTACTTGTTAACTAACCAGCGAAAGTTTATTCATGATTGTCTCAATAGGTCATGTCCTTAGTGGGGCTTTCAAATACTTTGTCACTTTTGAGTCATTGATGGCTTGGAGACCGCCTTAGTGCAGCTTTTTCCTAATAGTTCAACCCTTTGCAATCGCTTCGAGAGCGTCCGAGACGTCGTTATCGCGTTGTGATAGCATTGGGGTCTTATTTTGCGATTGGCAAGGTTTGGTCATGATTTGGCAGAAGATGACGAAAGAACTATAGTCCAAAATGTCGGAGGGTGCTCGGGAGTGGGTGCGGGACGTTCTCCTTGAAGACAGCGCAAGCCTCGGATAGGACGCGTGGTAGTGAACTGGAGAGAGACAGTATTTGACATAAACAACTGAATACCGATACGTTGATAGGTAAGCTCCGAGCGCGAAGCGGATGAGAGGGCCCTAAAGACGACATTTCGTGCACGTGACACCCCGGCTGGAAAGGAGTGCAAGGGGCAGCGAGTTGAATGCACGGTTTGTTGACGGAGCGCAGGCGCCGATGGCTAGGTTTTCCACCCCGGTCGTTACACTACCCGCCGCGATTCGTTTATTAACGCGATATCCGGCGATGGCATCGGCAGTCGACGGCAACGCCGAATGACCAAGGTTTGATGAGGGGAGACGGCCACCCCGAAGGCTTGCCCGGTGACAGAGGTGGTCGTGGCGGATCATGGTATATAGTGCATAGTGTCAGCTCTTTTACCGGTTCTGTTTGCTTTGAGATTATCACACTCAACCGACTTTAACGAGCCGACTCACATAGGTGGAAAACACACACACACACACACACACACACACACACGCACACACACACACACTCTCTCTCTCTCTCTTTCTCTCTCTCTCTCTCTCTCTCAAGAACGACTTCTTTCTCGTCGACGGAAAATATGTATTATTCCCTGTCCAACGTGTGGTCCGTCGCACTCTGGGGCGCGTTCGCTTTCCACGCCGCCAGAGCACAGAACGGGAGAGACGAGGGCCTCCTGCCAGGAGACAGGGCCGGGTGGCAGGGTCTGCAGGGCATCGATGCTTGGCGCCTGCCCTCCGATATCGTCAAGACCGGAGGCAAAGATGGTTCAGGTCAGTAATTACCGCGTCGATCGCCAGATCAGGGCCGGCAGTTTGTGATTAACCGATGCCTCAGTGACCCTCAAGGGTTCCCAAGAGCGCGTCCGATGTGGCGTCGTCCCCTACGACAGTCACGGCAACATTTGGATGATTCCGGCCAACAACAACTTCGCCCAGGTGGGCTACATCCTGCCACGGGGCGGCTACGACTCGCGCCACGACAAGACGCTCGCTGATTGTGTCTTGCGGGAGGCGAAGGAAGAGGGCGGCCTCATCATTGACGTCCAATCTTTGGTCCCCCTTGGGCGCAGCAATCGCGGGGCTGTGTACTGGTACAAAGGCAGCGTGAAGTCGCGGACGACACCACAGGAGGCTCGGTCTCAGCCGCCGAAGGCGTTCAGGCTCGACGCCGCGCGAGTGGAGTTGAAGAAGCCGGCCGGCACCCCGAAGAAGAAGGCAGACATGCGGATGGCGCTTCTTAGCTCTGTCTCGGCTGACAACTCGAAGAACTATCGATCGACATTCAGACGGCCAGAACGAGGTGGCCCGAGCAGACCGGCTGGTGGCCACTAAGGCCGTCAAACGAAGCCCACGCGGTGAAGGCAATCACGAACGGAGCGCTGTATGCCTGCCCAACAACACTGACGGGAGCGTTCGAGAGCATTGCTCAACCTCTTGAAGCGACCCTTAACATTTCGAGTGCCGGGCGTGAGGAGCACCAGACGGGCACTTCCTTTTCGCCTTTAAAGATGGACGGTTACGGAAGAATAGGATTCAACGTATAGTACTGATTTCTCTTGTATGTGTTTTGATTTGTTTGCTTTGAATTTGCTCTTGGGTTTTGCCGGCTTCCAATGTTTGCCCCTTTTTATCTTGTCTTTCTCTCTGATTTGTTAGTTATTCGTTTTGCTTTTTGTTTTCGTTTTCCTTAGAAAAGATTAAGATAGATGTAACCTACTAGAAGAAAAAGTAGCGAGAAGTGATTAGCAAGATTAGCATAGTGAAACCTTCTCTCGAATGCCCTCTCTATGTCTCTCGTCTGCCGTCTATCTCCCGTCTCTCTTGGGACCCAACGTCGCTGCTGTGGTCAGACACGAACTCCATATCCAGTGAAGGTAACCTACCGACAAGGTTTTCTAGGATTGTTTCAATGCTCGACCCTGTGGTGCAGTTCCGGACATGGCGTATATGTCTTAAGTCAAACTTTCCCGTGAGCCCATCGGCGGGTGTGTCGCAAACGTCCCATGTCAAGTAGCAAATATTACCCTGAGCTGACACAGGCATGAAAACAGTTGATACAGCTGCCCCAAGCAGTTCCGCAGAGGGTCGCAATTGCTTTTGAAAATCCCTGAGAAGTAGACCTGCAGTTAGATCGCGTGTTAGTCTAGTGGAATTAATGAAAGCAAACGAACACGGGAATGGTATGTCGTTTGCACATCCTACATCAAGAACTTTGAGTCCGTCCTTAGACAGATCCACTGGGGCAATCGCAATTCTTCCCTTCAGGCAAGTCTGCAGCCACTGATGCTGGAGTCGAAGCCTCTCCAACTCTGTCTGTGGATCCCCCACCCCTTCCACATACGTCTTCTTCACCTTCTTTGCTGCGCTTACACTGCTCATCTCGTAGGGTGCTGGAAGTTTTCGACTCTCGTTTATTTTTAATATAAGAATACAGTTCACATTTACAAAGTTGGGACAATCTGAATCTGCGTTAGTGTGCGTCCATCCATGGGTTTATATATCCCCTGCCATCTCAAACATAGAGGGTGATACAACCTCAATACCTGTTTCACACTCGAGTAAACTCAAATCATTAGCTACATACTATGAGCTCGAAGGATTTCCCAAATGAACCGAAAGATTAATCGAGTTGTCAATGGCCCACCGGCGTAGGGAGGGCATAGAAATAAATCGCAACGTTTTTCCTTGAACAGGTGTCCCATCTACCTACTAATTTCAGAGCATCTTGTTTTTGCAACACATCTGGAACTTACTGTTGTTAGAAAGCGACATGGTCGTGCCCTAGCACCTTGGTGCATTCTTTCGGGAAGGCAGTATTGCTCGGTTGCTATCCTCCGTTCCCATTTCTTTCTGTGAGCAAGCCCAGCGGTATATACGATATCCTATTTCGTCATCGCACCTGCCCTGCTTTGCGTCACCCAAAATCTTGTTCCACGTGACCATCACCCGACCTCTCCGCCGCAACCTACACGACCGCTCAACAGTGCAGCATCACAAGTACAACACAACACAACACAACAGTCTTGCCACCAAAAAGAACAAGACAAAACGACTTCTGCGCCACATTTCCTTTTTCGTCTACAGAATCAGGGAAATTGCAATAAGCTTTATACGGTTCGCGCGAAAAGTATCCCGCAAGTCAAAACCAACACAGTCTGGCTCGCCATCCTGCACGGGCATCATTATCAAGCCTTTCCGTCGAACTCAAGCAGAGCATTGTGCAGGCGCTCTCTGAACGGCCATCCGCTGGGACTGGCGCCACTGCGGCTACTACGAAGACCGCCGCAAGCGAAAGACGAGAAATAGACAAAGTCGCGAGGGAAACAGCATTCTCACTCTGCTGCTTTATCCGGTCATCTCGCCATCACTCAACGTCTTGTTGAGCACATCCAAAAAGCCTTCAAACCTCCCCTGCAGCTTTACGAAGCGCTTTCCACCGAGTTTCTTGTTTCGTGGAAGTGTTCCTTAAGCGCTCACAAGGCACGATCTGGAAATCCCAGCCCTGTTACGGCTACACTCCTATATGCAGCTGCCAAATGCGGGCAAACAAGGGTAGTGGAGTGGTTATTGACCCATGTCGCTGCCGACTGAAGTCCGGTAACCCCATGCTTCTGCTCATTGTCTGATCTCAAAGCCAGGAAGGACAAATTCTTTACTTCCGATAATCATGCGGATATCTGCGCAACACCCCTTCATCTTGCGCTTGCTTATGGGCATAATCCCACGGCTAAGACACTTCTAGCTCATGGAGCTATTTGGGACAGGCCGTCTGGCAGGTTCCAAGAGACTACTGCCCCTCACATGATGGCTTCCTATTTCATGAAGGACTTGATTGAATGGTTTTCAGAGCGATATCAAGACTCGGGCCCGTTGCGCGAAGTATTGGGCAGAAACGGGTCCCTCCACGACTGGCCAAGCAGGAACGGGTTCTACAGCCCTAATTACGCATCTTTCCACGCCTCTGTAACGACGAGATTTACACCACAAGATGCCTTCGTGTCAGTACGGCAAGGAAGCTGCATGATAGGTCCCAAGCCAAGCGCCTCGTAGCAGGTCTTTTGAAGTTGGGGGCCATTGTCAAGACCCGCGACTTTCACGCACTTCAGCGCCGTATCGCTCTAGAAAGTAAATGTCTAGAAGCACTTGAGTTTACAGACACTCGGAAATTTGGTAATGAAGGCAGTGCGGACGCTGCGTGGATGGACTGGCTCGCAAATAACGCGAACGATCTTACGTTCTTGAGACTGACAGTAGATGAGCCGGAAGTTTGGGCATTTTTTGCAGAAAATAACGTACTGGTAGAGGCACTTGAGGACCATAGAAATCGTTCTAAATGGGCTGCTCGTGGAACTATTGCAGAGTAGAAGACTGATCTCTGAGAAGAGTAATAATGACTTTGTACTTTTTAAAGACGCAATATCAAACCTCGGCGGCCTTAGTCTTGTGTCATAGCAAAGCGATTAAAATATATACGGATGATTTGACTACTAAGTCTCTGTGGGCAAGGAGACTTACGTAATTGTTTCTCGCGGGACTGAAGAATTACATATCAAATCCAAGCCTGCACCTATGCTTTGACTGCTATCCCATCCGCCACAGTAAGAGTCCACGACGTCAATGCCACTCAACCGCAAGGTTTCCGCAAATTCCTATATATTCCGTGGCCGAAAGACTGTCGCAAATATGGGTTGTTGAAACCTCTGTTCTCGAAGGCATCCTACAACTGCATTTCGAAATAGAGACTTGCTCTGACTACTGCGGCTCTTGTCCAGCTATGACCTCGGACCTTATCATCGCCAAAGTGATCTCTTATTTGAGAAGCAAGGACCTGAGTTTCTTTGCATGAGTGGTGCTTTTTTCCAGCAGAAGACATGGAAGCTTTATTTGTACTCACACGTCTCATGACTATAGAAGCAACAAAACGACTTGAGAGGCCATCAGAAAGAGGCTTATGGCGCAATTTGTGGTGTCCCTGAGACGTAATATCACACGGAAAAACTGGTGGAGAATTGTGTAATTGGATACAAACAACATCTAGCACGCTTTGTTGATGTTTGAAGGCGATCTTATATTCAACCCTTATTTTACTTCATTATTTGCCCGCCGATCCATCCATCCATGTCTTGCAAATCCTTCTCGAGGCTTTGCACGCGAAAAGAAAAACACTCTTCTCAATTTTCATCCACTGAAATAACCCAAGAGAAATACCCAAAGCTTTCATGTTCCTTTTGGTCTTGCCTCAGAATCTCACTCACTCGACGCTGGTCTAGGCCTGATCACTGACTATGCAGCCATGACGATGCTATGGGCAACTTAGTCGCTTGAGTACTATATACTTCACAATGACCACGTCTACAAACACAAACAGTCGACGCATCACACAAGAAGTGATTTCAGCTCGAGAAAGAGCTTGTGGTCGGCCGCCCCTTCCGTGGCCATGTTACCCTCCCTGTACTTCATCTCGGTCAACTTCACAGTTCAGAGTAACCTGCCGTTTACATCTACCACTACCAAGCACGAAATCACAACAGCTGGATCTTCTACGTTATCCTCAAACCCCTCACCTCAGGCGTTCAATACTATCATAATACACTAGTGCCGCCCTGGTCTTATCGTCCACAGCTGGAAATATTGCCGCGCACGGTAACGGCCTACTAGTTGCGATCTATACGAGTGGTTCTCAACATCCACTACCGCTGAAGTCTCCGGCGCTGGGTATCTTGCTAGTCTATCCCGAGAAAAAAAGGTCACCAGTCTTAGCTGAGAAACACCTCGCGTCTTTTAAACCTTGCAGTACCACGGCAAGGTAACGCTTGATTACTTCGCCAGCCAGGCCAAAAACAAGGGATATCATAGAGCCTGCACAGAGCAGGTTCTCAGGTGCTGCAGCACATCGGTCTTTTTGGCGAAAGCTGCTGATTCAGGTAATTGGCAGGGAGCATCAGCCACGGCGACCCTATGTCTGAGATGAATACGTTTCCGAACCTGACTGGCTGAATATTCCTTTGCAGCACCCTATCATTCCCATTGCTTCCGACGTGATGCGCGATGTGGGGAACGGTGTCGTATTTAATCGGCTTCTTGCCTATTCCATCGACACATTCCCTGTTTCGCAAATTGCCGGCGCATCGTCAACAAGGTAATGCTCGGATTGAGTTACAATGACCTACCCAGAGCGTCGTAGAACAAAGGGCGGTGAGAGTTGCGCAACAGTTACTTAAGCGCTTAGTTTCATGTAAAAGACCTCCAGGATCAACCCTTGCAACCTTCGCGCCCCAACTCCCAGGCTGATCTTTAGGGTCCTTACTGTTCCTAATCCTGAGGCCACCAACATGGGCCCGGAAGGTTAACTGAGTCCCTGGACTTAGGGTTCGGTCCGAGGCTTACTAGTGCCAAACCTCGCGCCAAAGAGGGACGTGGCGCCGGGCCCATGGTGACAAGAAAAGACAGAGAGAGGGGGTTGTCTTCTTTCCATCTACCGTCTCATGCGGCGCAGCTCGGACTATTGGATCCTGGCTTCTGCAGTACAGGGACATCCGAAGGGTTTTTCTTCTGACGATATTTCGGGCCCTCAACGGAAAGGGTCTTGCTGATGTCCCAACAGCACTTGCGATGGGGGACACTTTTGTTCCAAGTCGTACCCAAGCTGCTGGATATCAAGGAGAGACCGTGTAAGAGAACCGTCGATGCACAGCTTTTTATTTGCGCAACTCATGGTCTCGGAAAATGGCTTGTTGAGTTCAACCTAAATATAGAGTTCAAAGCTGTATGCGCGTTGCCTGTTATAGACGGCACGCCTTAGAGCTGGAGTAACATTAGACAAGGAACCCTCCAGTACTTAACCTCGTGCTCGATCCGCTTATATGTAAATAATAGAACTTTGCTGTTTTTCAGCAGCTGGGTCAGTTGTTCTTCTCTCACTAGTATTTGGAAGGGATCGACCGCAAAAAGCGAGACCGACCAGCATCATGTTCGCGACTCTGCGGACTGAAGACCGAGACGGCGAGGTGGTTTGCATATCAAGTTCGAATCTACCGCCGGCACCGGGGCAAAACACAAATCATTTCGCTTGCGATTCCCGCCAGCGGACACCAGCGCCAATTTCCCCAAGAGTCGAGCCCAAGGCCGTTGCAATTGGTTCCCCCACGGTTGCCAATTTTCGCCAATCGAGGGGTATTACATCAATCAGATCAACGGCGCAAGCCAGCCTAGCGGCTTCCTGCCGTTGCATTTTAGCCACGCTCGGTCACCTCGAAACAATTCAAGGCCATACCAAGGTCACCACTATCTGTACTGCTGAGAGATCGCTGCTCTCGTTGAAGAGAACAATATCGCACTGTCAAACATTGTCACAATGTCGGTTGTGCCGCAGCCCGCCCAGAGTTATGACCTTCCAAATCTTATTGATCGAGAAAATGACCGGGATACTGGGAGATATTGCTTCTGTATGGGAGACGGACCCAATCGCATCCACGCTGGAGTCGGACTCCGAACAGATGGATGTTCTCGGACATGCACATCGTTGGCTTCCCATTCACTTTGGGCAATACCGAATTGACAGCATCCGTGAGCACTGTGAGGTCTTTGGCTTTCTGATAACCATCCAGGTCAGACACCTCGTCGAGCTCTCAAGCAACTCAAGATCACTTGCAGAGAAACAGAGTTGGGAATCCCACCAAATCGCATCGAGATCAGTCATTCTTAGACTTCGGGTCTAGCTGTTTCAGATAGAGAAACAAAGCGCTAATACATCGCTGATAACCCTTCACAGAACGCAATTCATGGGCAAGTTATCACGTACATGAGTCTTAGAGGACCAAGCATTCAATACTCCATGATTGTGTCCTCATCAATTGGCGTCGTCTTGAAGAACCCGAACGACGGAAAGTTTGCAGGCTTGTCCCTTAGAGGGACGGAAAACGATCATGTAGACTCATGGCCAGCGAGTCATCTGGCTGGGAAAATGGGACGAATCTGGGGGGTTACGAATGCAAGCCCAGGCCATCCGAAAAAAGTTAACTTTCCAGGGCTCAAAGTCTAATTACCCCTGCCCGCCCCCACTTTAATTGGAACTCGAAGACTCGTCACCTACTAAAGTCTGAACACCCATATGTCCAAAAAATCCTCATACTCAACATTAATATCACCACCTTCAATCTAAGCTACCATAATGACTAAATTTAATTAAACTAAAGAGGAGCGTATCTAGGAGGCTATTCTATTAATTTATAAAAACCCGGACTTAAAGCTTATTGCTATTACTAAGAAATACTAGATACTATATAAAAAGCTATATTAGAGGCTTTTAGGAATACTATCTCTTAAGGACCGCCTAGTCTATAGTAGAAAGCTTACTTAGGACTAGGAGAAGGCT
Source organism: Colletotrichum sansevieriae (assembly GCA_026260285.1). Lineage (NCBI taxonomy): Eukaryota > Fungi > Ascomycota > Sordariomycetes > Glomerellales > Glomerellaceae > Colletotrichum > Colletotrichum sansevieriae. Next base: position 62,158 of record JAOQIF010000004.1, read on the forward strand.
CTTTATTAGTATAGTAATCGAATAGATTATATAAATCTTACTTTATAGCGAGAGTATTACAGGCTACGCCCATTGCTAACGTCCGGGCGGTGCTACAGACCCTAAGAAATTCTGCCCTTAATAACTGCGCTCGCTTAATAGTCGCCCTATACCTGTTTTTCATCTATATAGGGAACTTCCTAAAAAGACTTCTCTTCTTTAGCTTAAATTACTATGATTAAGGCACCCCTAAGTTAAATAAACTAGGGGCTAGCCCCTTATATATTTAAGCTCTCTTTAACGCCCGCCTTATTAGTTATATAGTGCGATAGATAGTAGGTAGAAAATAAAACCTACTACGCTAGAAGCAGCTAGCTTAGAGGTACTACTAATAAGTAAGGAAGTATTTAAAGCGATCTATATAGTAATTAATAAGCTTAATAACTAACTTAATAGCCTAATGACTATATAATGGACTAATAATAAGCTAACTATAGAGCTATAATAAGGTATAGCGGGCGGTATTACCTTAGCGTTACTAATACTACTCCTATATCTAGAGATTACCTAGGAAATAGATAGTATTTAGTAATTAAAACCCCTTCTTAATCCCCCTAAGTTAAGGAAGCTATAATTAGTATACTATATGAGTATAATAGATATATAATAAGATTAAGATAGACCGGGCCTTCTACTTAAGCAATTAAGAGACCTAATATCTTATTAACTCTTACTTAGAACCTAGAGTATAGCTAGTAGTTATAGCCTTCTATAGCTTAGGGGGTAGTAATAGCTTATATAAACTAGATACCTTCTTAGTATATTTAGATTATATTTATAGTAACCTAAAATTAAAAGTAAGGCCTTTAGAAGACTCTTAGAGCTTAAAATAAAGCATAATAAAGCCTTTACCTTATTCCTACCCTACTTTAAACGCGCTATTATGGAGGTAAATAGCGTAATATAGCTAGATAGTATCTAGATTAACTACCTATATAGGGCACTATCTTATAGGCTTCTTAATTATCTAGTTAACTACTTAAACCCCTATAGGTATACTAAATATATTAGCTTTATATAAGATATTATATAGAAACTAGAGGGATGATATTATATTTATAATGTTCTATACTAGCTTATAACTTTTAGATTAAGAGTATTACCTACTAGAGTAAATATAAATAGGGATATTAAGATAATAGAGTTAGTATGCGCCTCGCGCGAGGGTATAAATAAAGGTCCTAGTAAAAAAACGCGCTATTATTTTAAATATAACTAAATTAACTACTTATAAAAAGACTACTAGAAGGCTAAGAAGTTAAAAGATAGTTCTAGAGTATTAAAAGCTATTAAGGAAATAATATATTTAGATTTGAAAGAGGTTAAAAGTAAAGAGGACCCCTCTAACTTAGGAAATAAATAGCCCTAATACGAAATTAGGTATTAGGGATCATAGAGTAAGAGTAAGCTAATTAGGAGTAGTTCTAGTTAGAATATAGTATAAGTAGGCCCTCTATAACATTAGTAATTAGAGTTAATAAAGGTACTCATACTAACGCTTTAATAGATTATAGTTATAATATATATATAATAATAGACTATTAATATACTTACTACTTCTATTTACTATATATTAACTACTAAGCTTAATAATTGTAAAGCTTTACTAATAACTTAGCTTAAGCTATAATAAAAAGTATAGCTATATTATACCTTAAGATTAGAGGCTATATATAGTAGCTCTTTACCTATATAATAAAAAGATTAAATATTAACCTCTTCTTAAGGAAGCTATAAATAGAATAAAATAATATTATTTATAATATAATAGAGAAGTAGGTATTCTATAGGAAGGCGGGGGTTACTATTACCCTTTAAGAATAAGAAGAACCCTAGAGAGTAAGGGAGATCTAAGAAGCCTACCAGCTTAATACCATCTTATTTATAGCAATCTACTAGACGGTTAATAGGAGTAAGCTATTAGGATTAATAGTAGAAATATAAGTAATAAGCCTAAGGGATATTGAAAAAGCGCTTAAGGTAAAGAAACTAGAAGACTATTTAGAGAACCTACTATAATATATTTATAATAAACCTACAGAGTTTTCTAAGCTAGCTAAGTTATATTCCCTACCCCTAAGTTATCTTAATATAGATTATAAAATCTACTTCAAGTATAATACCTCTAGCTAAGAGGCGCTTTTACCCTAGGGACCCCTCGATAGTATATTAAGAGAAGAGCTATTAGTATTAAAAAAGATACTTATAGACCTATTTAATAAGCGCTTTATCTAAGTAAGTAAATCTCCTGCTAATATATCTATACTCTTTATTAAGAAGCCTAGCAGAGGATTATAGTTCTATTATAACTACTAAGCGTTAAATATAATTATAAAATAAAACTATTACCCCCTATTCCTAACCTAAGAGACTTTCTAGAGGATTAATTTAGCGAAATAATATACTAAATTAGATATATTAGTAGCTTTCTATACGATTTATATAGTAGAAGGGTACTAAGAAAAAACTACCTTTTATATATAATATAAGCTCTTTAAGTAGCTAGTTTACTTATTTAACCTAGGTAGAGCCCCTATAATATTCTAATAATATATTAATAGTACGCTCTAGGAGTTCCTTAATAACTTTATAATAATATATTATTTTATAGTAGTAGCTCCTAAGTAGACTATATATAAAAGATATAGAAGGTTCTCTAGGCCTTTAGAGAGGTTAGTCTTAATTTTAACTTAATAAAGTATAGGTTCTCTATAAATATAGTAAAGTATGTAGGATTTATTCTAAAAGTAGGTAAGAGTATTACTTATAATATAGAGAAAGTATAAGTAATTATTAAATAGGAAGTACTTACTTTAGTAAAAGGATTATAAAGTTTCTTCAGGTTTACTAACTACTACTAAATATTTATATTAGAGTACTTAGGGTTTATAGAGCCCCTTACCCTCTTAATAAAGAAGGGAGTACTATTTATTTAGAGTAAGGAATAAGAAGATATATTCTAAGCGCCTAAATACTACTTCTAAACCGCACTAATATTACGCTATTTTAACCTATAATCCCTAATAACTATTGCGATAGATTACTTAGGGTTTATATAAGGGGGAGTATTAACTTAAGAAGATACATAAAGATAGTGCTATCCTATTACTTTCTACTTATAAAAGCTAACCCCTACTTAATATAGCTACCTAATTTATAATAAGAAGCTATTAGTAGTAATTACTTATTTAAGTATATAGAATACTAAGTTAAGAAGCTACTCTAGGTTTAAGGACCTTACTAACTATAAGGGCTTTAGATACTTTATATAAAAGTAATATTTAATAGAAGGCTAAAGTTACTAAGTAGAGTAGTTATAAAGGTATAATTTCTACTTAGAATATTAACCTAGTCGCCTAGTAGCTTTACCTAATATGCTCTTATACTATAAATAGGATACCCTAAAAGGATATGAGAATAAATAAGAGAAAGGGAGGGTAATATAAATAATCCCTAACTCCGCCCTAGGGAAGGTAAGAAGATTAGTAATAATTAGAGCCCCTATTATAATAGTATTTAAAGAGCTAGCCCTTTAATAGGTATAAAATAAAGCGTAAGTAGATAATAACTAGTACTAAGGGGCTTATGCTCTAGTAAAAAGGGGGAATTAAAACTTCTCTTCCTAGCTAGGCTTAAAACTATAGATCGCTAAGTGTAGTATTAATACCCTTAGCTAATTAATAGTTAGAGACTAGATCTAGGTACTAGAATTAATAGATAAAAACTACCCTTAGAACGTGTTCTAAATATAATTAAATTTAGAAGTATTATAACTTAGTAATAATAGGCTACCCTAGTTAGAATAATACCCTAGCTATCCTAGCCTAATAGTACTTCTAGCTAGGGTAGTTCACTATAGTCCGCTAGTTTATAAGAAACTATAATAGCTATAGGTATAGAACGATTTAGTAATAGGCGAAATGCGGGCTTCTTTAACTATTACTAGTAGTAGAACGGCTATATTATAATCTTATTATAGATTTTATTATAGACCTTCTGCGCGTAGTAAAAATAAGGTCTAAATAACTCTAGGTAATAGTTAATAGACTCTCTAAGATAATAAACTTAAAAGAGATACCCTTAATAGATATAGAGACATATATGGAACGCTTTGTAAACTACTAATACTAATTCTATAGTATACTAAAGTTAATTATTAGTAATAGAGGTAGTAACTGGACGAGTTAGTTCTAATAGTTATTCTATATACTTATAAAGATTAAATAATATTTAAGTACTACTTTTTACTTATAAATAGATAGAGTAATAGAATATTTAATTAAGAGATCTAGGTAGTCCTATAGATAATAGTGAACTTTACCTAAGACGACTAGGAGGTTTACTTACCCTCTATTTAACTAGTAATTAATATCTGAAATATAGCTATAATAGGAGTAAGCCCCTTCTTCTTTACCTATAGATACTATCAACCTAGTATTAGTAGTATAGCCCGCACTAGAGCTATTCAACTTATACGAGTTAGCTACTAATAAGTTCGTTAATAAACTAAAGTTAACTATAGAGTTAGCCTAATGTTACGACCGCTATAGTTGGTCCCTGTAGGCTGTGACTATATAGTGCAGAACAGGGGATAATAACAACGGATTTATTATTATTAAAGCTTTTGATTTATGCTATAGTTGGTTGCCCTGACCCGCTCGTAATATAATAATAAATCCACCCCGCGTTGAGGGGTTATGGGTTTAATTCCCGCACGCTACGTCAGTAGTGTGATTATACCTCCCACACTACGTAGGGCGACCCGACTGTGGGCAGGCTGTAATATGGGTTTAGGGTCCCTACTAGCCTGGAGTTTCCCTATATTATACCCGCGATATATCCGATTAGTCCTCAGCATAGGGACATACCTCTTAGAGGGGAGATATAGTATTACGACCGCTATAGTTAGTCCCTATAGGCTTATGACTATATAGTGCAGAACAGGGGACAATAATAACGGATTTATTATTATTGAAGCTTTTGCTTTATGCTATAGTTAGTTGCCCTGACCCGCTCGTAATACCTAAGTAGCTATCGCTATAGCTTAATAAATAATAGAGTAATTAGTAAATACTAAAAGAATGCTAGTAGAACGCTATAAAGTAGGTAATAAGGTCTAGTTATTACTAGCTAACTTCTATATAGAGAGGCTCTATGAGAAAAATGGTTAGCTATACCTAAAGTATAAAGTAACTAGAGTAATCTTAATAACTATAGTTAAGTTAAACGTTCTAAATAAGGTCTATAATTAATTTTATATTTGCCTACTATATTATACTATAAATAACTTACTCCTAAGTTAAGAAGTTAATAATCCTTAATTACTACTAATCTTTAAAGATAGAGAGGATAAATAAGAAGTTAAGTTAGTTCTACCTACGCGCTAGAAGCGCGTTAGTAGGGGTAAGCGCTATAACTTATTAGTTAAATAGATAGGGTATAATTAGCCTACTTAGGACCTACTATAATTATTATAGGATAACTAAGTAGTAGATAGGTTTAAAGAAAAGTATAGCCCTATAAATAGAAATAATAGTAACCCCTAGTATATTATACTACAAGTTAGGTAGTAGTTAATAAGTAGGGGTAGGATAGGGGGATAGTAATAAGGTAATTTATAATTAGAGGAATAGGGAGAGATAAGAGACTCTATTATAGTATAAGGCTATGGAAGGGCGTAATAAGATTAAGATAAGCTTAAGGTAAATAGATAATAGAAAAGTAATACTTATATTAATATAATTAGACTTAATAGTCTTATTAGAGTAATAGATATAATAGATAATATTACTTATAATATAGTTAGTTTTATAATAATTAAAAGGCGATAGAATAATATACCTTGCTTGATAATATTATAGTAAGCTATATTATCTCTAGGCTTCTTAGCCTTAGCTATAGTAGATATATACTTTAGGTAAGAGACCTTATAAAGAGGTCCCTAGGTTTTATCCTAAGGGATACTACTAAAGATTAGCTAGTATAAATAAGAGCCCTAGTAGAACGTTAAGAGAATAATAAATAAGTAGAAAATAATATACTATAAGGACCTCTTTAATAATGAAGCATATATGGAGGGGCTAGTTAAGGTACCTATATAGCTCCTAGCCCGCTAGGGCGTAGAGGGGGTCGTCTATTAAATTAAAGTCCTTAGGAACGGTCTCCTCGTAGTTAGAGAAGCTAGTAAAGGTAGAGCGGTTAGAGGGTAGGCTCTTAGCGCTAATAGGAGGAGGAGACTCTATCAGCGCAGCACCCCGTTCAAGCCTAATCAATCAATTAATCAATCAACCAATCAAATTAGAGGCTTTTTGCTATTCAAACAGACTGTAAGGGATTAGGATTACGGCGCCAGGCCTCCGCCGAGGTTTAACTATATTAGTTAGCTGAGCCGAGCCGAGCCCAAAAAAGGGCTCTATATGCATAAGTAGCTAGAAGGGCTAATTTATCTTCTATAATATAACTAACCCCTATATTACTACTACTCTTTCCTTCCCTAGCCTAGCCTTTTATAGGCTATAACCTTATAATTAGATAAATTCTACCTAATTATATAGGTAGCTAGCTCTAGAATAAGTAGTAGTATAAGATCAGGCCTCTGCTAAGGCGTTGCTAGCGCCTCCGCGCTAAATAAGCTAAATGAAAATTTTGCTTCTAAGACCCCTCCGGGGTCGGGGTTAGCAATAACCACGGGCCCTAATATAGCCCTCATCGCTGAACTTATTGCAACTATTTAGCACTAAGCTGACTAGAATAACGCGCTTATTTAGGCCCTATCTGCGCGCCTTATGCTAGTCTCCGAGACCTAGGCTTGCGAATATGAACGCCCTCTAGTATACCCTTATAGAACCCTCGCTAAAGATAGTATGCTAGCCTAAATCTATAATTAGCTAATAGTAATAGAAGATAGCAATACCCTCTAGCCTAGAGCCTCTAAGCTATAGAAGATCTAGTAGGTATTTATAAAGGTAACTACTAGGCTATAAATATAATAATACTACTACTATGCTAGCTTTATTAACCTAATATAAGCTAACTTCTCTATATTTATCTGCTAAGATTATATTAACCCCAGACTATAGGAATACTAGCTATATAGCCTCCTTAATAGCCTTTAGTAGGAACCTAGCTAATAGCTTCTCTAGTTCTTTACTAAGTAGTTAGCAACCTACTAAGCCTTTAGAACCCTAGACTTTAAAAATTCCTAGGCCTAAGCCCTCACCTTTTACTTCTAGCTTTTATCCTAGCTTTAGCAGGGCTTTAAATACTAGAAATTTAATATATAGCAGCTGCGCGCTATAGCTACTACTATAGAGCAGCTATAGGATATATACCTAGAGCAGTATAGCTGCAAAGGACTTATAGAGCCCTTAGCGCGAGTAGCTACTACTAAGCTAGCCCTAAAGAGGGCTTATTTTAACTATAGCAGCCCTAATACCCTAGGCAGCGCCTGCTTAAAGTATAGCAAGCTAGGCTACTACGAGGCTAACTACTAGGCTGATCTATAGTATAAAGAGTGCTATAAGAAGGGCTACCCTACTAACTAATATTATTCCTACTAGCAGGTTGCTAGGCCCTCAGCAGGCCTAGGTAGCTCCTGCGTAAGTATTAAAGCTATTATAGCTATCCCTACTAGGAGAGGTATATAAATCGCAGAGGATAGCGTTTTTAAGCTATATATATTAGAAGATAAATAGATTATTACTGCTAAGCCCTTGGGTATTAGTAGGCAAAGCCTGCTAGTATATAGGTAAAAGACCTGAAGCTAGGCAGAAGCTAATAGCGCGTAGGTATAAGACCTGAGGCTATATGGAAGAAGCTAGCCCGCTAGCGCGTAGGTACAAGACCCAAAGCCGCGCAGAAGACAACAGACCGCTAAGTGCCCGGGGGGCCTCTAGCGAAGCTAATAGCGCGTAGGTACAAGACCCGAGGCTATATAGAAGCTAGCCCGCTAGCGCGTAGGTATAAGACCCGAAGCTGCGCAGAAGACAATAGACCGCTAAGTACCCAGGGGGCCTCTAGCGAAGCCGCCAGCGCGTAGGTGAAAGACTTGAAGCTGCGCAGAAGATAATAATAGAGCTGCTAAGCGCCCAGGGGGCTTCTAGCGAAGCTGCAGTAACTAGGTAAAAGACCCGAAGGCCTAGATATAACTAATCACAAGCGCTATAAAGGGTTCAAATCCCCGCGCAGGCACGAGTTTTATAGATTATTAGACTTGGATTATTAGACTTAGAGACCAAGCCCTCTAGAAGGGGGGTAATTATAAGGGATTAGGATTATAGCGCCGAGCTAGCGCTAAACCAGCGCCAGGCCTCCGCCGAGGTTTAACCATATTAGTTAGCCGAGCCGAGCCCTAAAAAGGGCTCCGCACGCATAAGTAGCTAGAAGGGCTAACTTATCTTCTATAATACAACTAACCCGTACGTACTGCTACTCTTTCCTTCCCTGGCCTGGCCTTTTATAGGCTATAAACCTCACACAGACAAGCCTATAGCGCCAGAAGCTTAGTTAACTTAATTAAGCTAACGTTACCCGGAAGAAAGAAAATCCAGCCTCCGGACTAATTAGAATTTTTAAAAGATTTAATAAAAAATAAAAATATATATTCCTAACCGTGCCCGGAAAGTTCACCATTAGAAACATAAAGACCCATAGCAGGATTTAAAACTATAACCCACACTTTATTAAATAAAGCTAGGAATTATACTACTTAACTATATAAGTACTAATAGATACTAATAAGAAAGTTTTTATCTAATAGGTACCTTAGAATAACTATTTTTTCTAGTATATACTACTATAGGGCTAAAATATAACCCTTTTTTAATATTACTATTAGCACTACTAGTACTACTACTACTACGCCTCTACGCCTTAAAGACCTACCTATATATACCTCTCGACGTCTTTTTAACCCCTCGCTAGTTACTATAATACCTCTACTAGCCCGCAATTAATATATTAATTACTTTATTAGCCGCGATGTATTGACTCCTCGCGGGATCGCCGCTTAGATTTATACGTTATCTACTACTACTAGCAATATATCAACTATCAACCTAGCTATGCATAATACTCTTAAAGCCCTACCTCACTCTATATAGAAGGGCCAGCAGTTCAGCAGACCTTCCTGACGCTCAACAAGTTTACCCTCAATATCTTCACTATCCTAGCAATAGCAACTAACTATAAGAGGGCATTTAGCCTTACTAAACTAATACTAATATTATAGAGGCTATTAATAAAGCTATTACTACTTAAGGAGATAGAGTGCCTCTAGAACTAGGTTTAAGGTAGTAGCGTTACTATTAGTAGGTATTACTTTAAGCAGAAGGGTTAACAGGGGGTAGGATAATTATTCTAGTATATTGAGATATCGTGAGAGCCTTACTAACTTCCTAAATAGGTAATATTAGTTAAATTAAATCAAGTTTATTAAGTTAAGTAAGCTTTTAGTAAAAATCCAGTTAAATAGTCAAGCCTGGGGGTCAGGCTTGACTTGTTTGATTGGTATGTAGCGCTGGACTCTATCTCCTTATTAGAGTTAGGGATAGGCTATATAGGGTTAATTATAGTAAAATAATAAGAAAAAGCAAGTAGTAATATATAGGAGGCGCTATTATAGAAGTAGAGGGAGTAAGTTAATTAGATCTATATAAGTTAGTAATTAATAGGGATTTAGATATAATTAACTTATACTAAAATAGACTAAAGGTATTTTAAAAACGCTACTAGAAGAATAAAAAGTTAGCTAAGATAACGTTATAATTAATTAATTAACTTACTACTGTATAAATTAATAAGAAAAAGAAAAAAGAAGCTAACTAAGTATAAAGAATTATATTATTATATTATTTACTTATAGGGCGTAGAGAGGTTAGTAGCCTAGATTAACGTAGTACTAGGCCCGCCTTTAGCTTATACTAACTACCCTTAGCCTATACTAAAACCTATACTTGCGTGAGGGCTAGAGGGGGGGTATATATTATAGGCTACGCCTACTACTAACGTCTAGGCGGTGCTATAGACCCTAAGAAGTTCTACTCTTAATAACCGCGCTCGCTTAATAGTCGCCCTATACCTATTTTTCCTCCGCATAGGGAACTTCCTAAAAACTTCCCTTCCTTAGCTTAGATTACTATAATTAAGGCACCCCTAAGTTAAATAAACTAGGGGCTAGCCCCTTATAGAGAGCGTCTTATAGATGCTGCTAATTACCTCTTGGCTAAGTCCTATGAAGATTATTAGATACCTCCTCTAACTATTAACCCTATATAGGCTAGTCGATTTACTAAGAGGTATAGGTACTTCTATGCTAAAGAGAAGACCCTTAATATAGAATGGAAGAAGTCTGAGGATATAGAGGGTATTAATAGTTAGTTTCTAATACTCTAAGAGACTATTAAGGTATATAGTATATAACCTTCTAATATCTATAATATAGATAAAACTAGCTTCTAAATAGGAGTTAGGAAGGATGAGATAGTTATTACTAAACATAAGAGGGTCTATTACTTCACTATTCTAACTAATAGAGAGTTAGTAACTATAATTAAGGCTATATCCGCAGCAGGGAATTATATCCCTATATTCTTAATCCTTAGTAGCTCTATTTATATTAGTAGATAGTATAGTATTAAGGACTTAGAGGCGGATATAGTAATTAGAGTATTACTAACTAGTTATTTAAATAACTAGATATCCCTTAATTAGATTAAGTACTTCGATATATACTTAAAGAACTAGACCTAGGGCTATAAGAGGCTCCTTCTAATTAATAGATATATCTCTTATTATACTATTAAGTTCTTATAGTATTATAAGGATTATAAGATCCTTCTTTTTAGCCTCCCTCCTTATTTAACCTATCTCCTCTAGCTACTAGATATAATAGTACTTTAGACTCTTGAGCACTACTATAGCCTTATAGTTAATACTATAGTTAGGGAAGGCTGTATTAATATTACTAAGCTAGAGTTCTTTAGTTTTATTTAGTCTATTTATAAATAAACCTTTAAGTAATCTACCATTATATTAGCTTTTAAGAAGACTAGGATAAACCTATTTAACTTATAAGTAGTATTAGAGAAGATTGCAATCTGAGATAGCACCCCTCCTATAGTAACTATACTACCTAATATAGGATTATCCTCCTATTCTTTTAGTACTCCTATAACTATTAGGAAACTTATAAGAGTAGTAAATAAGCTCTCTAAGGTATTAGAGATTATTAGTAATTAAATTAAAGAGCTAACTAGAGAGGTCTCGCTATTTAACTATAACCTAGATCGATTTATTAGAGGGGCTCTAACCTAAGGGTTAAAATTAATCTAGGTTAAGAGAGATCTCTTAAGGACTAATTTAGCTAAAAAGGTCTATAGAGCTTATTATTAGGTATAAAATATATAACTATAAATAGGAGGGGTTATCTAAGTTAAAGATAGAAGGAAAATAGTGAGGTAGAGGTAGGAAAATAAGTATATAAAGGCTATAAAGGTAATATAGTCCCTTAAGTAAAAGATCTGCTAAACTATAAAAAAGGTAGTTTTTAAGGCTATAAAAAAGGCTTAGAAGACGAGGCTTAATAGGAAATCATAGCTAATATATATAATTAATAATAAGGGCTGTGGTTGCTTGCTGAAGAGGGGTTGAGGGTGGGAATAGATTTAATTAATTACTTTTTTGGATATATGGGTGTTATGGACATATGGGTGTTTAGCACCCACTTTAGTGGGTGACGAGTCTTCGAGTTCCAATTAAAGTGGGGGCGGGCACGGGTAGTACCCTGGGTGGTCCGTCGTGCACCATTTTGCCCGTTACCCCTGCAAATGGATGCGGCGTCTGTGTAATATGCATTTTCTGCTTAAACCTGAGTCAACTTAACCAACCCTCGTTAAAGGGTTTTTAGGGTTTTAGTTGATGAGAAGCACGGATCAAATCTTTGGATTATTCTCCCTCTGTTCATCCACACTCAGAGCCCACCCACTGGCCTGAGTCGAAAGGACATCAAAATGATAAGCAGCGTGGGTTGATCCGTCCTTGTCTACATGTATCCCTCGACCTACCTTTTCAGGATTCGGAATGATCAGAAAACCCGGAGCTGAAGCCCGGATACGACTTGAGACATCTGTGATCGCACTGGTGGATGTAATGGCGGCCCCCCGCTTGGCAGTCATGAGTCAAATCTCGCTGGCCGAACTCCACCTCGCTTGCAAAGGGACGGACCAAACAGCATCGCTCCGCCTCATGTGTTCTGATGCATATGCCATTTAAAACTTTATATCTGGATATGCTATTCGGATAACCACGTGCTCTTGATGCCGTAGTGGTGGGAAATAAAGCGAGGCCTGTCGGGAACTAGCGTCAATGGAAAGCAGCCGAGTGGGCCCTCACCGCTCCTTACATCGTCGCCGTAATATACTGAAGTAGACAGCTACCATTAATTAGCATTAGTTTGAGAAGACAGCTTCTGTTCATCTTCTCATCAAACTAGGGTGGCGGAATCACCTCTCCATCGTCTCCGCGACTTCGCCGTTCAGCAAGTCGATTACTATGGCAGAAAGCTAAGATGTAAATGGAATCGTCACAAACTGTCCAGAGGCTTGGACGATGCCATTTATACTATCACGAGGAATATCTTCATCGTTCTCTTAATCCAGTCCAAATTACCCATGCTATTTTCTTCTCTTGAACTCGATCGTTGCGACCGGGTTCGATAAAAATTGTGTTTCAGCCCTCATACTTTCAGGTCGACTTTGACCCTCCGAAAATCCCATGTCATACTCCACAAGCAAGTGAGCCATGATAGCTTTAGGGTGTGATCTTCTCCCCAGTACTAGCACCAGTACTAGAGATTTCTAGTACTAGCACATTCTCTGACGTAATAGAAGCCCGGAAAAACCTCTTTTTAATACGCTTAACCTTTCTAGGTACTAATAAATTGCTATTAGTAAGGGGACCCTGTTATGATATCTTAGCGGCATAATTATGCAAAAAATAACTATATACCCCCTCTCTCTAGCACTAGTGCTAGAGTTTTCTGCTATTCGACCCCTTCTTGCTATATAAAAAGCCTAGTATGCAGAGAGGGTGGTTTCTAACCCTCTCTGCGTACTAGAGTTAGTACTAGGGGCGGTTAGACCCCTCGAATAGTAGAATTAACCCCTCTACGATAGACTCCTCTAATAACGAGGCTATAAGCGAGGCTATAGAGTTAGCAATATAGAGTGCCTATATTACTTCGACCTAACGAGAGCAATTATTAGGTAATTACCGTATAACTATTAACGAGGGTAGCCTTATAGCAGCATGCGCATATGCTAGAGGGCTACTAGCAGGGTTACCTCGCTACTTCTTTAAGATGTTCCGGATAACTAAGAGGTAGTTTAATATACTCGTTAGATAGCTTAGCGAGTATACTAGCTTAACGGATTCTTAATATATAAACGCTGAGTAGAAATTAATAATATTCCTATATATCTTAGGCTAGGGCTACTCTTAGCGCACTACTGCCTATACTTTCAAAGTTAGCTAAAGCGTAGTTTTATAGCACGTCAACTTCCTACTTACTACTTATATTAAACTATATAAGGTATACGTTCGACTTATAATAGAGGGAGAGATCTCCTTAGAGATCGAAGGGAACCCTAAGAGAGAGGCCTTCTCGGGTTATATAGGCGCTATTAATAGCACTTTAATCTATGCTTTTATATTAGAAAAAAAGCAGAAGACGTAGTAGTACTATAAGGGCTTCGTTAGCTAGAACGTCTTCGCAGTAGTAAGGTTTGACGGCAGCTTCTTATATATACTCGCTAGCATAGAGGGGTTAATCCACGACTTGAGGCTAGCAACGTTTATATATAACCGGGGATTTACTATACTAGAAGGTAGATATTTCCTTGCTAACGCTAGGTTTAGAGGTAGGAGTAGTCTTAGTATTCCATACTATAAAACTCGTTACTATTTATAGGATTATAGGGATATAGACCTACCGCTAGTAACTACCTAAGAGCTATATAATCTAAGGCATAGCTATCTTCGAGTTATCATGGAGCAGGCCTTTAGTCGCCTTAAGAAGAAGTTCCATATTATTCGAAGTTCGGCGCTAGAGTATAGCTTAAAGCAATAGACTGCTATAATATATATAGTAATAGCGCTCTATAACTTTCTAATAATCTACCCGCTAGTAAAGATAAAATAGGTAGAAGGAGAGGGTTAAGACGACGTTGATATTAACGTATTATAGTAACGGGCAGACGATTGCTATGTAGGTAAGTTAGTAGGTGAAATTCGTGATATTATAGCAGCAGAGATGTAGTCGAAGTAGCTCCAAAAAAGAGGCAGTAGGCAAGGCGGTAGGTAAGTTAACGTTAATATTAATATAGGTGGTGGGCAGGCGTAGTTATATATAGTAAAAATACTCTTTTTTTTAATACTAACGCTATGAGGTATTTACGCAGAAAAAACACTAAACAAAAGCCCTCCTTCTACTTCTCTAGTATCTAGTTAATATATAATCTCTTAAGCTCGTCGTTACCTTCTATTTTATTCCAAAGAACTACTAGCGATATCATAGAGTTCTAGGGCTTCGATAATAGCTCTCTTATAACTATAACGTACTACGCTGCTATTAACTCGCTTTGAAAATTAGCTCTGAGGTCGGTAAGAGCTATATTAATTGCTAACTCGCCTTCTACTATCTCCTCCGACTTTAGCTTCCTCTTTAAGCATACTAGTTAAATACTTTAGCTTATATATACCTAGCTCTTAGCGTTTGTGATTATCTTGCTGCGTTTTTATAGTCTCGATATATTAAAAGAGAGGAGCAGCGTTTATAATACTAAACGTTGAAATAAGGGCGCGCGCAATAGTATACTCAATATAAAGCAGTTACTTTACGGGGTTAACGAGGCGGGCAGACTAGGCGTACTATTAATAACGTTATCCTCCTCCTCGGCGAAGTTATTAACTTCCTCTTTATAACTACTCTCGCTACTCTCGATATTATCCTCTATATTAGAGTCCCTTGCCTATATGAGGTCTTCTGTAGTACGTATATTATCGCTAGTACCCAGGCCTCTATTCTATATCTCCAAGTAGGGCTGAGGCTGACCTAACCCTCTATTCTAGATCTATAACGCCTTCAGGTTATTAGCTAAGAACGCTGTTTTTTTATCTTCGTTAGTATATACTATGCTAGTAATCTCGTTAAAGGTATTGCTAGATTTTAGCGCTACTTATGCCTATAGAGAGAACTTCTTCTTCTTAGTATAGAACTTATTATATACGTAGTCTAGCGTTATAGTGTAGTCGAAGACCTTCGCATTATTAAGGCTCTTCGCAATCTCTACCTATACTAGCTTCAGAGCTTATAGCTTATCGACGTTTAGCTTCTTCTCCTGAAAAGCATATAGAAGATCCTATATAAATACCGCTATTTGATAAGCTAACTAGTATATCTATAAGCCCTTACTTTTAGCCCTGCTAGCTTCGATCGTAGGTAGAGGGGTATTATTATTTAGCTGAGATATTCTCTTTCGCTTCCTCAATCCTGGATTTGCTAGTTCGATAGGTAGCAGCTCGATCTATTTAACTTCATTATTATTAGAGTTAGAACTCTCTTTTATAATAGGTATAGGAATAACGATACCTTCTTAGATATCTAAGCCCTCGTTAGCTTGCTAGCTACGCATAGGAGTACTCGAAGTTATCGCAAGAGGGTATAACTTTAGCGTTTTTATTATAGCGTATAGGAGGCTATAATATAGGCAAAGTTTGCATAATAAACTAGCAAGGCATGCTACTAGTTAGCTAGCTAGGGACCCTAGCTACGAATGCGGTAAGTATATCCCTCGCTGAATTTAGTTAAAATGCTAACTTAGTAGTAAAATAGGTACTTCTATTATAAATCCGAAATTATATAAGGGATATGGGGTATCGTCGGAGGTCACTTTTGCTATTAAATCTCTAGTACTGGTGCTAGTACTGGGGAGAAGATCACACCCTTAATCTCTTGGGCGGCAAAAAATCGCCCTGGGCAGGCATGTCGTGCATAGCCGAAACTCAGCGAAGCAGGATTAGATGCAACATATTGCATGCGGCCATCCTGCTCAGGCTGCGTCTCCCTCAATTTGCAAAACCTAAAAGGATCAAAACCTTCCGGGTGCGGCTACAACGCCTCATCCATTGTGATTGCCTGGGTCGGGATTCCAATCTTTGTATGTGCTGGGATCGTAAACCCAAGACAAAGCGAAGGGCTGGTGAACCACGCGTTCAAAGGTTACTAGCAACAGCTTTAGCTGTTGATCACTTTATGCGAGACCAGAAAAGGTTTTTATGCTCGCCACTTACTTATGTTAAATCTCTGACTCTCTTTCATCAGACTGTCCATCTTGTACATCCTGAGAAAACCAAGTTTGTCGATGAATCCGTCACTGCCAGTGCAATCTCTTACCTCCTCCCGGAGAGACTCCATGATTTGCGGCCGCTCGCATAGATCGTAGATGAGTTGTGCAGATGCTGCAGCACTGGTGTGAATCGCCGCGAAACTAACTTTCAGCAAAATACTTGCGAGGAACTTAGGGTCGTTCTCCTCGTCTTTGGCTTGTTCGGCCATCCAGTACAACAGATCCGTGTGTTTCTCCCCGGACTTTCGACGAGCCTCAAGAAGTGGAACAGCGGCCGTCTCTGCGGCGGTGTAGTGATTCGCAATAGTCTGAATCTCAGGGATGAAACGCGCTACTAGCGGTATTGAAACTTCGAGATATTTCTTCAGCTTTTGGGCACCGATAAACCCATCGATTGCGAAGTTGATAGACGACTGAACCCACTCCTTATTTCGAGAAAGCGTTGCACCCCCAAACATATAACTAGATACTCTAGCCACAATCTGAGTGAGAACTTCCACCACGGGAACGCGGGTCCAATCTGGCACACTAGTCAGCTCCAAGTCGACGCTACTCTGTTTGACGAACGTACCGTCACAGGGAGGAAATGTATCGTGGAATGCCTCCACAATTTCTCTTTGGACTGCAGGCATGACATCGGCTGAGACTTGCATGAGTACAACACTGGAAAGTGGTGCTAAATAGCAGACCAAGATGATTATTAAGCTGAGCCTTGACCACGCGAGGGTGTAATGTTGACCGGCTTCCCATGGTGGTATATTTCCCCTCGAACATCTGTGTCATCAATGTCTATCGCTCAACAGTACGGAGCCGGAATCTTAACTTCGATAAATGTAGCGACGAAGTCCACATGATCAATTGGGGCAGTCTTGAGCTCCTCCAAATACTTCGTCCGTATCATAAGACGCTCTCCAAGAGGACTAGGAACATAAAAGAAGTCTCCCCCTGACTATACACTCAGTAAGCCAAAGCAATAGACATCTTCTATATTACTTACAGCTCTATAACCCTCTTCCAGCATTTCTTTCGCATACTCTCGGAACTGTTGGCGGCTTCTTTTCAGGGAATGCGCGTCCTGTTCACCAACTACAAGCACACCAGGAGCCAATTCTTGATTTTCATTCCTAGGATAAATGTGCAGCAAGAGCGCAAAATATGCAATGGCGATCAGTCCCACAAGATATCCGTGACTCAGTTCGGAATCACGGAGAACGAATGGCAACCGTAAAAAGGGGGCCTCGACACCCAACAGGGACACCATCCTCAGTTATCGGATGAAAAATTGGCCGACAGAGTGTTTGGCAACACTCAAGCAACACGGTAATGTGGGTTTTCGAAATAATTTCTAGAAGCCGCCAGCTATTTCTAAAAAATACTTCCGATGGCGAGCCGTCTGGCTTAATGCACCCCAGCGGCGCAGAAAAGCCTTAAACTTGTTTTTCCCGGAGCGGCGTTGGTCCCGAAGTTGCTTTCCCCGAGTGGTCGGAATGAGGCGATTAACCAAATCAGGCAAGTCGCCGATGCTGTACACCACCATCTTATCTTGAGATAAACTTCTCGATGACCGCGTCGATTTCGTCAGTGAGCAGTCAAAGATTTAGCACAATGGAATCAAGAACGATATTCACTATGGGAGCGCCAATCCGAGACGAGCCGGTCACCACCAGCCTTACTCGCAACAAGAGAGCTCTAGAAATTGATGACCCTTTCCAGCCGTACAAGATTGAAAACTACGATGACGGTCTGAGGTACGATACGCTGCAGGTCCACGGAGGACACCGGCCGGACCAGGAAACACACGCTCGTGCTGTGCCCATCTACAATAGCGTTGTAAGTTGTGCCAATGAGGCCACCTTTTTGTTCTTGGGACTGAGGAAGGCGGAATAAGTCTTTCATATTTACGGACAGCAACCATGCTAAGCGGTTTTGTGCCATGGAAGGGGCGGGATACTTCTACAGCCGCAGCTCTAACGTAAGTCACCAGAACGACTGGAGAGAGATGTCCCCGGTATTGACATCTGTTTACTTAGCCCACAGTTGCGGTTTTCGAGAAGAGAGCCGCGGCTCTGGAGGGAGGCACTGCAGCCGTAGCCACAGCATCAGGGCAAGCGGCCATTTTCAACACCATCATATGTCTCGCTGGGTCAGGCGACAATGTGGTCGCGTCAATCAACCTATACGGCGGCACTTACAGTTTATTCAAAACGCTACTTCCCCGGCTTGGAATTTCGGTTAACTGGGAGAAAAAGAAAACAAGAGAAGAATTCGCCAAACACATAGATGAGAAGACCAAGATGATTTTCGTTGAGAGTATTGGAAATCCCCAGTGCAGCATCCCGGACCTGCAAGACCTGGCTGACTTGGCCCACGAAAATAACGTGCCCTTCGTTGTGAGTCGAAGTCTTTTCTCGAGTTTCATCATATTCTCAACTATGCTGATGACATCGTCAGGTGGATAACACTTTTGGTGCGTGTGGTGTCTGGTGCAAGCCGATTGATTTTGGCGCCGACATTATCTTACATTCAGCCACAAAGTGGATGGGCGGCCACGGTACCACGGTCGGCGGTGTGATCATTGACTGCGGCACATTCGATTGGGGAAAGGCCG
Source organism: Colletotrichum sansevieriae (assembly GCA_026260285.1). Taxonomy (NCBI): domain Eukaryota; kingdom Fungi; phylum Ascomycota; class Sordariomycetes; order Glomerellales; family Glomerellaceae; genus Colletotrichum; species Colletotrichum sansevieriae. The sequence continues at coordinate 81,208 of JAOQIF010000004.1, forward strand.
GTGAGCGTTTCCCACGAATGATCAAAAAGGAGGGCCCAATGAGCTTTTCATATTGGAAAGCTTTCGGAAATATCACTTTCGCCATGGCAATGAGAATCGACATCTTGATGGAAGTTGGATCCGCTCTTGCACCCGCTTCAGCACAGCAGCTTCTTATCGGAATAGAGACTCTAAGCTTGAGATGCGAAAAGAATTCCAAGAACACAATTGAGATCGCTCGGTTTCTCGAAGCCCATCCCCGAGTTGCTTGGGTCAACTATCCAGGTAAGATTTGGATGAAAGAAATGCTGACGAGAATACAATTCAGCTAATACACCACACCCAGGGCTCGAGAAAAATCAGTATCATCAGAACGCCCAAAGGTACCTGAAAAAGGATATGGAGGTGTACTTGCATTCGGGCCAAAGGGAGGGGATGTTGCAAGCAAGATGTTGATGAATTATGTGCGAGTCATTTCTCACCAGACCAAGTAAGCCGTGGTCGTCTCTCCGGACCAGTCAGTGATTGCTAACTTTAATGTCAGTGTCGGAGACTCCAAGACGTTGGCCACTCATCCATGGAATTCGACACATGTAATCATGCCGGAGAAGGACCGACGCGAGGCTGGAATCACCCCTGTAAGCAAGCAATTTGATTCCTTGTTCTGCAATTCAGACCTAACAGAAAAATACAGGCATTCATTCGATTTTCTGTTGGCACCGAAGACGTGAGAGATATCATCGAAGATCTTGACCAGGCCTTGGCTATGCTTCCCGATGATATTGTCAATGCGCATGACTAGAAACTAGAGGCGAAGGTTAGCTCGTCTGGCGCCGAAGCAAAATACTTAGAGCTTGAGACAAATGGGAGGCATAATTTCACTGACGCCGACGTATCTCTGTCCAAGGCGAACGTGCCTTTGGGCCGTCAGACCGACGTCGGAAACTGGTGAAGAGGTTGACTTTTCTGGACCTAGTAATACATCATGTATCTTCACGGAGCTTTTGGTACTAGACCATGGTAAGTATCATGCTCCACTAGAGAGGTAGACAAGGAACATACGAGACAGCTGTACAGTGGCGAGCTATGGGGAAACCCTACGGTGACTCAAGAATTGCAAATATTCACACATAAACAGATTACCTTGTACTTTGATTTCCCGCCCGCTCAGTTCACTTTTGTTGCAATAGCGTATTCCAGATTGGCATTTCTCGAGCAGAACACCAGGTCCGATGCACACTTGAAGCGTCTGGCAACCAAGAAACTGTTAATAAGGTGAGCTTGGCAAGTTGCGTTACTAGACAAGAAGCCCGGATAGTCTCTCACTACAGATTCAACAATCGTTCTCGTAAGTTCAAAAGAAATGCTTGATCACCAGAAGCAGATACCTTGGATATCTAGGAAGACTACACGGAATTTCTCTAGTCTAAAGAAGGATGCCTCCATGAAAGTCGAATGTGTGAAGCGGTTGTGAACGGGTCCGATCCGTTGCAGTGCAAAATGTATCAGCAAATAGAAAAGAAAAGCGAATCAGACAGAATGGTATCTAGGGGTCGTCTCGCTCCATCCTTTGTTTCCGTTCATTTGATACTCCAGACCCTTCATGAAGGCTTGTATGTCTCTGTTGCATGCATCAGAGGACTTGAGCCTTTTTTCAACCGATTGTTCATGGACCAATTCCCATTCTCGGCACATGATCCAGAGAACTCTTTTCGACGCCGAAAACTGTAGACTTGTCTCAGAGGAAAGAACAGACACAGAAGAGCACAATGCTGAGCCCTCCCTATGTCCAATTTCAGATGCCAGCAGCTCCTTTTCCCAACTGTAGATATCGTTGACAACAGAGATGTGTTTAGAGCAGTTCATCTCTATATCGTGAACGGTTCTTGATTGCTCTTGACTTATGGGCAGCTTCATACTGAAGCGCATCAATGCGGAGAGAAGACTGAATTCAACGAGTCAGCGTTCGAATCCTGAGGTGTTTCTTCAAAAAGACGACTGCTCAAAAAGACGAAGACACTCACGCTTTGCCGACATCTCTTTCGCGGTACTTAAGATAATGCCCGAGCTGCTTGATGCCTAATCGAGACTTATCGGTTTGTGCTCGCATGAAGGTGAAGACGGGTTCGAGTATGTCATCCGCCAACGCTTTATCACAAGAACGCATTTCGTTCCACAGGTCGTACGTAATCCACTCAACTGGTACGTTGCGGTCAGGCTCTTCACCACCTCTTAACAACACAATTAATCGCTCGTTGTAGACAGAGCCATCCTCCAAAGACATATCCTCGAGAAGATCTAAGTTTAATGAGTTAGTGCAACGTCCAAAAAAGAACAGAACTGTCTCGGATCGATGGCAAAAGAGATATTGCCATCACCACAGTGTCTCATACTGACCATCAATCAGAAAAAGCAACGTCAAAAGCCGACAAGCAAACCCTATTCTGTCGTCCAACGCGACTGGATAGTAAAGGCAAGTCACCCGGGAAAATCCTGAAGCGAGAAATTTCTTTCGGGCCTTTTCATTCTCAAAAGGCCAATGTTTGAGAAAAGACTCGTTCACTTCTGTGGTGACGCGTGGCTCGAGGTGATGAATCTTGGCTGTGAACCGAGAGCCTGGGAAAAGTTCGTCCGGCCTGTAGCGCTTCGGATCAGTATCATCTGATCCTACTTTCGAAGCTGAAGTTTCAGTTATCAGCGGGAGTATGAGAGAAGCGATTGTCTGAAGTGAGATCATGATGGCTAGGGTTCTGCGAGTAGCTCAGTCGCAGTTGAGGTACGCTCTGATGTAGGCCGGGTAAACAGGGGAGCAGAACCAGATACAGCAGGTTCATGCGTGGTGCTCATGAAGCTTTCAGCCGTTTCTGTACTTGAGATGAAACTAATCACCCATAATACCCGAGGGTTCGGTGACCCTGGTCGAGAGCTTTCCCAATCAGGTAATAGGCCGGGCTTGAGGCATAACCCTGAACGACTCAGGCAGTCCAACGCTCGAGCCGATATAACGTGAGTAGTAGTAGTAGTATTATTTAATCGCCGGCACGTCCCTGTATAGGGTAAAGGGCGTCTGCGTCGAGCTATGTATATACTCCATCCTATCCTATCTATATTCTATCCTATAGAAATAAGTAGATAAAAAGAAATTCAAACCCTATAAAAGCAAAACCCTATTAAAAGTAAGAACCCCTTTCCCTAAATATTTCTATAATATAACGTAATATTAATATAGATATCGATATAGTCTACTAAGCGGAATTATTACTTGATAGTTATAAGTATCTAAATCTCCTAATAGTAGTACTACTAAGTAGAACTAACGCTAGGAGTATAGAGTCTAAGTTTCTACAAGTAGTAGTACTAGTTAGTCCGTTCTATAACTACTCTATTATATACCTACCTAGGAAAGCCTATGGGCAAGGGGCCTATAAGAAGAAATATTACTTAGCTATAGTAGGAGTATAGTAGGGGTACTTACTAGGAACCGCTATATACTTAGGTATATAATAATACTCTAGCTATAAGGGCCTATCTACTAGATTATAACTAGATATAAGCAGTAGGGTAGCTACCTATACCTTAGAGGAGTCTAAAGCTTAGGGTATACTATGCTCTATATATTTAGTAATATATTATTAAGAGTAGATATTAGTATAGAAAGCTGAGTTAGTTATATACTTAATATACTCTAGCTATTTTACCCTAAGCTATTTCTAAATAAACTTTTCTTAGTTAAACTAAGGAATGCCCCGCCTATCTACTTTATAGTAGTAATAGGGGTATTTAGATATCTTTTATTACCTATAGGAGTAAAAGATATTAGTATCTTTATAGAGAAATTGCTTATAATAGTTAGTGAAGTTACTATAGAGACTTTATATAGCTATTAGGTAGTAAAGGTCTATTTATAAGAGTATCTTAAGCTCTACTATAGGTTTATTAAAGGCTAAAAGCTCTAAGGTATAATACCTATATAAGCTTTTTCAGCTCTATTAGATATTAAGTTGCCTTTGTTCTTTATAATATACCCCTCTCTTAATATAGCTATAGGATAAGGGGTATATCGCTAGGTCTAGTAATTTAATCTTTAAGCTATACTTAGTAAACTAGTCTAGTATCTTATTACTAGGTATATCCTTATAGCTAGGTATCTAGCGCACTAAGATAGGTATTATTATTTAGTTCTCTAGGACTATCTAATAAAAGTCTAGTATAGCCTCTTATAAAGACTTTAGAGGGGCACCATCTAGATAGAACGCTATAGTAATATTATCTAAATAGATTATAATAGCTATAGTATCCTTATTAAGTAACTTAATAGTAACCCCTAGGCTAGCTTAGGCTCCTTCTATTTTAGTATTAAAGACCTCTACTTATAGAAGCTTATAATAGCTAGTATAAATAATCCTAAGGCCCCTATAAACTATATAGCTAAAGCTAGTTTATTCTAGCTAGAGCTATAACCTATCTCTATATACTACGAGATAGGTAGGGGGTAGTTATCCCACCTAGAGTAGGTATGCTTTAGCCGCCTTATCCTTAGTCTCTAGTTAGTAGAGTAAATCCTAAAACCTATAGTCCCTTAGGCATAGCTATAGGCAGGGGAATACTAGAATACCCTTAGTAGCACTAGTAAGGTTTATAAGGCGAATAGTATTACCTTAGTTCTATAGAGGTTTACACCCCTTAATCCTTACAACTAAAGGGTGCCTCTTTTCTAGCTATCCTAAATATAGGGCGTAGCAATCCCTAATAGATATAAGAATATACTTAACTAGTATATACTTAATTCTCGCTATATAATATTAACTAGCGTTATCCTTTATACTAGGAGGCAGCCTTAGATCGCAATATAAACTATAACCTATAGTATCTTAATAAGTTTATATAAGCCGTAGGATACTATCTTAAAGCCTCTATTTTAGCTAGTGCCTTCTTACCTCTTACTAGGCCTCCTAAAGCCTAAGTATTGTATTTCTAAGCTAAATAGGGCTTTTAGTAATATAATAGTATATACTACTTTCCTTATAGTAGCTAGTAATACCTAGAATAGACTTTATTAAGGCCTTATATATACCTAGCGACCTTCTATACCTTAGCTACCTTACCCTATATATACTTAGTAAAAATAAGCTTTAGGTTAAGGGTTATCCTAAGCTATATTATAGTCTTAGATAGCTATACTTCCTTATCCCTATAGTAGATACTAGGTAGTAGCTTATCTTTAGGTCTTAGCTTGATTTAGTTTATAAAGTAGATAAGCTCTATCTTCCCTAGGTCTAGTGCTATATAGTTCTCCTTCCCCTAAGTAATAATATTATTAACAATCTTCTAGGCCTTCGCTATTAACTCCATAAGATTATCTCTAAAGCAGAGGATCCTACTATTATCTATATATCTAAATCTTATCTCCTTATCCCTAATTTAATATATTAGCTTAATATAGAGTAGATATAATACTAGGGAGCCTAGTAAGCCCTATAGCAGCCTATAAAACAGCCTCTATATTGGTATAATATAGCTCTTATAATATACTACCACCTTCTAATTTAGTATAAGGTAGTAGACCTACTATATAAAGTTAAGTAGCTAGCTTTATTCCCTAAGTCTTTAGTAAAGATAATTCTATAGGACTATATTAAACGCCCCTTTAATATTATTTATAATAAAAGTATAGACCTAACTATAATTAAACCCCGCTATTACGTTATATACTAGCGCCTTAACAATATCTATAGCTAAATATTAAGGCAAAACCCCTACTACTGCGAGGTATAGTATCTATTCTTCTATAATATAGTATACTACCTAATATATATAGAGCCTCTTGAAACCCTTGCCTATAGTTAAAAGTAGTGAAATTAGCTACTAACCTTTTAGTATAGAGGCATCCTAATTAACCTTTAGAATTATTAAGACCTCCATAATACGCTATACCTTTAGGTAGTAACTAATAGTATAATAGGCCTAGTATAACTTATAGACATAGTCCGATATATAGCTAGGCTGCCTATAGTATAACTATAGTAATACTGTTAGCGCCTAGAGTAGTATTATCTACCCCTAGAACTACGCTCTATACTTCTTATATATAGATCTTTAAATCTATAATAATATTTCACTAGGGTACTATAGGGGTATAAAAGTCGATATTATCTTCTACTATATATATCTCTAGTAGCTTTATCTATAGGAATTATACCTTCTTAATAGGCTTAGTAATATTGTTTTTATTATTACGTAGAGGGGGGGACTAAAACTAAGATTTAGGCTTATAATAGCCTATAATCTTATAGAGGTCTATATTACTATTAATTTCCGTAATTAGCGTAGCCTATATAATAGACTTTACTTTTTAAATAGCGTAATTATATTATTCCTTAGCTCCTATAGTAGCTTCTAAACTTAGGTTCTGCTTATATTTAGCCTTATACTTCTAGTTAGTTTTGATATATACTACGTCCTACTAAATCGCTCCCTTCCTATTATGGCGGTATCTCTTCCCTATAGCTAAGAGCGCTAACTATAATAAGGTATTTAGCCCTTTAGTAGCCTAATATAGGTCTTCTAGAGTACTAACTATATCTAATAGCATCTATATATTATTTACTACTTTAGTAGTAAACCTTAGTATATTATTTAGGCTAAGCTTTAGCCTACTCTTCTCTATAGGAGGGGCCCTACCTAGGTCGCTCTTGGTAATAGGAACTATAGATACTAGAGTTAAATAGTTAGAATTAATATAAAGATAGCTAGTAATTTTAATCCTAGCTAGCAGTATATTAGAGAAGTAGAGATCAAGTATATTACTATACTAATAGGTTTATACCCTTTGGGCGTTAAGGAGGGTAATATTCTAGTAATTTATAAGTTCTGCTAGAGAAGTACCCCCCCTACTTATCTCTACTCCTAGCTACTATATATAGTATTTTATATTAAAGTCTCCTCTTATAAAAAGGCATAGTAGTAGTATTTATTCTAATAGAATATAGAAGATATAAAACTTATTAATATCTTAATATATATTAAGGTAGTAAACTCCTTAAAACTCTATACTAAGGATAGTTTAATGGGGCTTTTAGGGGTCTAGGGTAGCTAAGAAAGGGGCTAGCATAGTAATTCCCTTCTAAATATAAGTTAGGACCCTAGGTTATATAGCGATTAAGTCCTAAGTCTAAATAGGCAAATATAAGGTATAAGTAGAATTAGTCTTAATAAGGTTAAGTTTCTAGTCTACTATATACTAGGGTTCCTATATTAGCATAATATTAAATTTATCATAGTTAGTAAACATTAGGGCGATATTATATATTAGCCCTACTTTAGCTATATTTACTTAGAATATAGAGTATATTCTATCTTTAGTAGTGTAATTAGGATCTAGTTATTTATATTAGAATAGTAACTTTAATAGTTCGTTCTTAATATAAGTCTATATTATCCTCTAACTCCCCTAAGATTATTTCTTTATTAGTATCCCCGCTTTTTTAGATATCCCCTAGGATATCTTTAGGTGGAATCCTTATTAAATCGATCGCCCAAAGCGTAGACTCCTCCCTATAAGGATTAAGAGTTGCAGAGGATAGGTCCTAGCTCTTATCCTATATACCCTACGAAAGGGTTAAGCCTATCTAGTTATATACTATGTTCTTAGCTACTATAGTGCTAAACTAGCGGCCCGCCTTATAGATATATTAGCGCTAGCTCTATAATACCTTTACTATAGTACTATCCTTCTATTAGGGGCGTATCGGGTAGTTCGTATTAGTAGCCTTATGCGGGCTATTATAGGTTGCGTAGCGCGCCTTATTAATATAGTTACTTCTATACTTCTATCCGCTATAGTATTAGTAGCGTAGCATATATATATATTCCCTAAACTTATACTACTATAGTAAATCTAGTACTACCTAGGTAGTAGCTTATAGTTAAGGTGCTTAGTATAATAGGAGCTAAAGACCTAGAAGGTATCTACCTCTAGCGAAAGGTAACTATCTATATATATTGCTCCTTATCCCCAGTTAATAGCGCTATAAAGGTTCTTAATTTAATAATTAGGTATTTTGCTATATATTCGATTTTAGCTTTGATATAGGGCTCTAAGGGTACTATACCTTTATAGTTACTAATTATAGCCTTAACTCCTCATAGAGTATATATAGCCTAAACCTCGGGTCCTTTGATACCTATTATATTAAAGCATTTAAATAACTTAGTATAGCGAGTAAGTATAGCTATATATACTCTCTAGGATATCGTAGTAATTAAAATACTAGAGGGTACTTAAGTTGCTACTCTAATACCTAAATCCTAGACTTTATTAACTTAAATAAGTCTTATATAGATAAATATAGCTTTAATTAAGGGTTCCCTATAAGTATAGCCTATAGGGAGCTAAATAAAGATGCAAAGGTTATTAGGGTTAGCTAGTTATAGATTTCTAGCTCCTAGTTATACCCTACTCTAGCTACTTATAGTTCCTATATTATTTCTAGGCATTCCTATAGCATTAGCCGCTAGATAGCCTAGGATCTTAGAGATAGCTCTAGTATAGCTAAGCTATGTAGGACTTCTACTAAGGGTAGAGTCTCTGCTGCTATTAGCCTAGGTTCTAGTATTACTTATAGTAGTAGTACTATTAGTAGTAGGATAGGTATAATTGTTACAGTTTGCTCTATAGTAATACTTTGTAAAGGTATCGAGGGGCTAAGAGCCACGGTTAGGTCAAACTAATAGCAGAAGCACCTAAAAGATAGGGTCTATATTATTATACTACTTTTGCTTGCTTCCTCTAAGATCCCTTATTTCTAGCCTTTAGCGAGTATTTACTAAGTCTTCGCTATAAGGGTTCTATACCCTAGACCTATAGGCCTCTCTATCCCTTTAGCCTATAGTAGCTAAAGTATCTCCAGCTTCTCTGGTCTAGGTATCTAGTCCCTTATAATTATCCCCCTTCTAATTATAGTAGTCCCTACTATAAGATCAGGTATTATAGGTCAGCCTTCTATTATTATCCCTCTTAGCTATCCGGGGTAGGCCCTAGTCCTTTACTTATTACTACTATTATCTAGCGCGGTATCTATTTAGCAAATATTCGCTAAAAGACAGTAGAGCCCTTAGAGTTATAGATATAATAGCTAGGCTTATAGTCCTATTCCTTATAGTTCTTCTCTTTTTAGGCCCTTTTATGCTCTCTATCCGGGCTATTCTAAAGGGATCTTATCGTTTCCTTTCGAACGAGGGCGGTTATCCTTATAGCCTCGTTTTTATTCTCCTGTTATTCGCCCTTTATTTAGCAAGTACTTTCTTATGCTATACCCTTATAAAGACTTCGTTTTTTTATCTTATTATTTCCTTTTTAAAAGAAGGCAGTTATCCTAATAGTAGCTTCGTTTTAGTTCTCCTATTATTCGCTCTTTATCTAGCGAGCACCTTCTTATACTATGCCCTTATAATAACTTCGTTTTTTATCCTATTATCCCCCTTCTAATTAGGCGCGTCACGAGGCTATTAAGTAGGTTAGATAGCGACTATTATTACTAATTTACTACGTCTATCTCCCGGTAGGTAGTACTTATTATAGTGAGTAACTGCTGTTCTTTGCTATCTGAAGTCGCGTCTGCTTTTATAATAGTTTAGCGAGGTCTCTTCAGCTATCTATAAAATAACGGCTTTTTCCTACCCTAGGGTTAGTTCTTTTCTCTCCTTATTATACTATATTATTTAATAACTACTTTTATATTATCTAAGCCCTTTATCGAGACTTCATAGAACCTCCCTATCTTTTAATACTTCCTTAAATATTATGAGTACTAAGAGCCTTATTAGCTAACTCCTCGCTAAGTATAGCCCTACTAAGGCTGAACTTAGTAGTAGTAACTATTAGCGTGATTAGGCGGGTAGTAGCGAACCCTGCGTTAGTTGCGCCCTATAGCTCCCTAAGAATACCTAGGTTATCTACGCCTATTGCTATAATAGTGATCGTACGTATAAGTTATACCGGGTTCGTAGTATTAAGTGCTATAAGGTGAGTTTAGCGACTATTCGGTAGAGGTATAGGCTAACTTTTCCTATTTCTAGATTCCTACTTATCTTATTAGTATTACTCGTTTCTATTAGAACTAGGTTAAGCGTTATATCTATATAATTACTACTAGCTAGTATTAATAGCATAAGATCTTCTATATCTTTATAGCTATAGAATAGGGGTAAGAGCTTCTCTAATATCTCTATAACTAGTTAGTAAACCCCGCTAGTCTTAAGCCTAGTTCTAAGAACTATAAGAACTAGCTCCTTGCTATAAGTATCGAGGAGAGTGCAGCTTTATATACCTAGGCATATCTATAGGTTTTGCTCGAGGTAGGTTTTATCTTATAGTTAGTCTCGCCCTTTTATTAGTCTAATATATATTTATAGGTAGCTCGCTAAGCTAAGGATAAGGTTCTAGTTAAGGAGATTATAGTATAGCTTAATAATACTCTCCCTACTTACTTATATAATAAGACTTATATCTTTAAGTAGGCTACCTTTTTTAATAAGCTTACTAATATCCTAATAACGCAGCTTTTAAAGAGCAATACCTATATATCTATGCTTCCTTTATAAGAGCCTTCGAAGGTCTAAGGTTCCTATATACTTCATAATGCTTACTACTAAGCTCCTATTGCTATTTTTAAAGTTATTAGTAGTAATCCTATGCTTTAACTAAATTCTCAGAAGAAGGTTAGTAATACCTTAGTAATAGCTTAGTAGTACTAGGTTTATAATAGCGAGGAGGATAAGTCCTCTGCTATAGAGGATAGCAACTCTAATGAAGCTATAGAGAGCGATAGTTAGGGTAGTAATAGTAGTACTACTAGTGAGAGCTCTAAGGAGGAGAGCGAGGATAATAATAATAATAATAAGGGTAATAATAATAATAAGGAGTAGTAGTACTAGCGGAACTTCGGCGAGAGTATAGTGGACTTCTATAGTGATATAAGGTTAGATACCTATAGGGTTTGCATTATTCTTTATAAGGGGGGTCTTCTCTTTAGCGTTTTAGCTATCTTATAGTTAATTAACTTTTCTTATTAATCTATACTACTTATTATCCTACTTATAATATGACTTATACTACTATTTCTTAAATCTAGCTAGGATTTATAAAGCGTTCGCTAAGTATTCTTCAGGCTCCTAGGTATTATATTCTACTAGCTAGCCTTTCTACTTAACTAAATATAGGGGGCCTATTAGCGCTTCCCTCTATAATATAATATCCTCGACTTCCTATTCCTTAGGGTCTTCTTTAAGGTCCGGGAGCTACCCCTTAGCAAGCTTTTAGCTATACTATAGCTTAAGTAGAGCAATAGAGAAGATATTATATACTTTGCTATACTTCTCTAGGAGTTATATTCTATAGGCGTTAGAGCTTATAACTTCTATAACTAGTATAGGTATAAATCTTAGGGCGAGCTTTCGCTAACCCTTTGCAAAATAGAAGTTCTTTATTAAGAATCCTATAATATCTCTAATATAATATAATTACGCTTTCCTTCTAGCGTTCGCATTCTTAGCTTATACCTTAGTTATATATTGCTAGGTCTTAGCTATTCTTTAGCAAACCTCTATTAGCTTCTTAAGCCTTTTATTAACCCCTTGAGTCCTAATCTCCACGTTTAGTAAGCAGTAGTTAACTATTCGAGGGTAGTATCCTATAAGGGCCTTAAATAGGGATATGCTAATAGTAATATATTTGCTATTATTATATGAAAATTCGGCCTCAACTAGTTATATTGCTTATTAGTTGCACAAGCCTTCGCTAAACTTTATAAGATATATAGTTAGGGTCTAGTATATTCTTTTAGTCTAACTATCCGTTTATAGATATTATATAATAGAGATATGCCCTTCTATATCTCGGGCCTTGGTCTAGTCTCGCTAGAACTAGCTAGTGATCAGTTTATCTCAGTTACTAATAATAACCTCTAGCATGCTATATTAGCACTCGATCTCTTAATATAGGATCCTCGCTAGACCCGCAGCATCTAGTCGCTTAGTTATTACTAAGAACCGTGCTACTTTAGTTATCTAATATATAATTACTAGAATCGTATTATAAGTAACTCTATTATCTTAGCAAATTTCTAGCAAGCTAGTTAAGAAGTCTAAGGAAATCTGTTGGAATGGGTATACTAGTAGTTCTAGTGTTTATAGTAGCCCGTATAGCTTATGCTATAGTATGCGCACCCCTTAGTAGCGCAGGTACTTAGCGATATATCGCTATATATCCTCTATTAAATATAGCTAATAGAACTTTCGCAAGATTAGCTTAGCTATCTTATTTGCTCCTATATACCCTGATCTAGGTATATTATAATAGTTTTTTAGGATTTTATAGCAGAGGGATCCCTCTTCTAGGATAATAAGTCTTCTTCTGAACTAAAGGATGTTATTCTTATTAACTTAGTATCCTTAGTATTCCCTAGCATCCTAGCGAACCTTGGCTATAATATCTCTATAGAAGGGGTCTTTAGCCTATAGTCCTCTAACCGTCTATTCGAGATCCGCGCCTAGTTATAGTATATAAGCTGTTTTATCCTAAATAAGCTCCCTTATTATAGCACGTGGGATATACTATTCTAGTATAGTAACCCTAGCTCCCCCTGAGTCCTCTGGCCTATTGCTATTCTCTCGTGGAGTAGTTAGTATAGTATCTATATATGCTTTCGTGCGGGTAATAGCGCTAATATATATACTTATATATAGTAGCTTGTTAGTACCTATCGTGGGGTGGTGCTAACTTGAGGGTGAGGATCCCTTAACCTTAGAGCTAGCCCTCTAGCAAGGTTCTTATATGCTTTGCTAGATAGCTCAGGTATAAGTTCTCGCAACTACTATAGTTCCTTTAAGCTTAGTAATATACTAGCGAATATTCGCTAAAAGCTAGCTAATAAGCCTAAGTTTCTTTCTAAAGGTAGGAAGTATATTATCTACCTTAGTATCTTCTACTATATAATTAGGGCGTTATAATAATCTATCTACTAGATTAGTAACCCCTAACTTATACTAGATTTCGAAGTTAAATGCTAATAGGTAGTAGACCTATTATGCGAGTCTTCTGCAAATATCCCGCATAGGTATAGCGAATACTCCTTTTAGCGCTACGTAGTCTATAAGTATTACGAATTTCTCGGAGAGTCCTTATAGGTACTACGCCTAGTAATCTAAACTTTCTATAATAGCAAGGAGTTCCTATTACCCTATAGCCTAGCGCCTCTCTATATCTAAGAGCTTCTTTAACTAGAAGGCTACTAGGTGCTAAACTATACTATGCTTCTATAAAAGCACGCTAGATGCTGCCTGAGTAGATGCGTTAGTCTTAACCCTGGTTTCTAATATTAAGTTATAATATCTTAGTATTAGGGCTTTAGCGAATACTCTCTAAAGTATCTCGAATATAGTCTATATCTCCCCTATCTAGGCGAAGGCTCCTGACTTCGTGCTATTCTAGCTTCCCTTGAGCGCGCTAGTTATAGGGGCTATAATATGAGAATATCTTATAATAAACTTATAATAAAAGTTATAGAAACTAAGGAATACTTAGATATCTCTAAAAGACTTAGGTACTAGCTATTTAGTAACCGCTCGGACTCTATCTAGGTTTATTCTAATTCTATCTTAGGTAATATAGAACCCTAGAAAATCTACTTCTATCTAATAGAAGTCGTACTTCTTTAGTTTTATAAATAGCTTAGTAGCCCTTAGGTAGCGTAGGATAGTATAGAGGTCCTTGGTATACTATTCCCTTATATCTAAGTAGATTAGAATATTATCTAGGTATATAATATAGCAAGTATCTAGAAGGTTAGCAAGTATTTAGTAAATATACGCCTAAAAAGTTGCTAGGGCATTCGTAAGCTTAAATAGCATTATAGTATACTCGAAGTAACTATATTATATTTTAAATATAGTTTTCTACCTATCTACCTTATTAATTGCAATTTAGTAGTATACCTTGCTTAAGTTAATCTTCGAAATGAACTTCGCTCTAGCGAGCTTATTTAGAAGCTTGCTAATTAGTAGTAGAGGATAATGGTTCTTTATTATGATTTCGTTTAGTCCCCTATAATCTATATATAGTTATAGGCTTCTATCCTTCTTAGGTATGAATAACACTAGTGCTCCTATAGAGCTAGTTAAGCAGCATATATAGCCTGCTGCCTCTATATCCTAGATATATTTAATAAGTATTTGTAACTGCTCTGCTAATATAGGGTATATTAGTCTATATAGGGGTTCCTTGCTAGGTTTTAGTTCGATATAGTATACTACTCCCTTTAGCCTTAGAACTTTCTTTATATTCTCCTTATTGAAAATATTAGTAAAGTCTTTAAGTTCCCTAGGAATCTTCTTCTCCTGCTTATTATTTAGTGAGTATTTACCTAAGGATTCTATATCCTTCTTATTAGGGCTTATAGCGCTTATTAGGTATATAACGTAGGCCTATTAGCTATTCTCTATAATCTCTTGGATAATTACCTCTAGCTTAGCGAGTAAGAGGGGTTCATATAACTAGGTATATGCATAAGTATTTATATAGATACCTTCCTATCCTATTAAGTTATTAGATAGAAGGATATCTCCTGCTCCTTTAGGGCAAGGGCTTATAATAAAAGCCTAGCGAATCTTCTATAAGTAACCCTAATTATCTATAAGGAAGAATATAAGCTAGTAGACCTTACCTATAGGCATAGGCCTTCCCTAGAAATCCACTAATTCAGGGGCTATAATACTAGTAGCCTCCTTTAGTTAGAGCTTCTTAATAAGGTCTTCTTATATAATATCTACTACTATATAGGTATCTATATTAACCTCTAGTTTAACTTCGCTAGATACTCGGAGTACTAACGCCTATCCCTTAATAGTTTATCCTACTAGAACTAAGGTGATTTCTAGCGTAATACCCCTCGGAGTTATATCTATGCCTACTCGTTTCCTAAGTCTTTAGTATTAGTTATACTAGGTATTATAATCGCACTTATCCCGCCCCGCCTTAGGTTTAGGTTCTAATTACTACCTATTAGCTATATACGGGGTTTGGTATAGTTAGGGGAGATATAGCTATACTTCTTATAATTATAGTATTAGGGTCCCTAGGAGTTAGTAAACGTACTACTAGCGCTAGGCGTTATATAAGCATCTGCTAAGTAGTTATTCTAGGATAGGGTCTCTAGGTAGTAATCCCTTAAGTCTATTAACCTAGGGGGTTATAAGCTGCTCTTATAAGGGTAGTCTAGAGAGCCCGAGTATAGTTGCTTATATAACTTGGAATAGCTAGTAGACGTTCCCTTATATCTCCCTTCTATAATCTCTTATAATCTCTATATATATAGGGCGATAGTATGCATATTAGTATAGTTAATATCCTGCTTAAAGAGTTTATCCTTTAGGGTCCTAATAAGGCCCTAAAAGAAGGCGTGCGCCTTTATATTACTAGTACTCAGCTTACTAAGTACTTAGTTAATAGACTCCTATCGAGCTTAATATATAATTAGTTTCTTATCGTCTTTCTAGTAGTATTATCTTAGAGTATTATAGTAGTTCTATTCTTAGAGCTCGGCTGCGATATGCTACCTTCTTATAAAAATTCTAAAGTCTTCCTATTTAGGGTCTATCTAGTTCCCTAACTTATCTATAAGTATTTGCTAATAATTCCGCTATTTTATTTATAAGGTATGCTCTATTATACTTAAAGCCTACTAGATATACTAGCTATTAGAGTAGCTAGAGCGGTGCTTATAAGCCTCTTTAACTATAATAAGCTAATATTCCCTTATTATACTAATAGATTTACTAGTAAGGCGCGCTATATTATAATTCAGGGGTTTTTTATAAACCTTAGGCGATCGCTTAGCGGGAGCTCGGTTGCTTAACGTAGTAGTAATTAGTTCCTATTAGTTAGCTATTATAGTTATAATCTATTATATTAGTACTTAGCTAGTTGCTTTATCTAGCCCTCTAGCTTAGGCTAGCCCGTTAGCTATAGCTATGGATATCTAGCCCGTTAGCCCGTCCGGTTTATAGGAAGGGGTCTTATATACCCTATTCTCCTATATATACTCAGCATCTATATAGCGAGTATTTAGCGTAAGTAGCCTGTTCTCTTTAGGGCCCCTAGCCTCGCTTAAAGCATAGCTTCTTGCCTCCCCTCGTTAGCTCGTATTATCCTCTAATTACTCGCTAGAGTTAGCTTCCTTATAAAGGTTTATATAGGCTATTTCGCTCTGCTCTTAGCGAATATTAGGTATAGGTTCCTTAGCCTAATTAGTAGGTATTACTCGGGTATATAGTACTATTATTATTACTAACCTTCCTAAAGCAGGGTAGAAGTAAAAGAATTATAAAGGTATCGAGGGGCTAAGAGCTATAGTTAGGTTAAACTAATAGCAGAAGCACCTAAAAGATAGGGTCTATATTATTATACTACTTTTGCTTACTTCCTCTAAGATCCCTTATTTCTAGCCTTTAGTAAGTATTTACTAAGTCTTCGCTATAAGGGTTCTATACCCTAGACCTATAGGCCTCTCTATCCCTTTAGCCTATAGTAGCCGAAGCATCTCTAGCTTCTCCGGTCTAGGTATCCAGTCCCTTATATACTTCTCCCTAATTATAAATAGTAATAGTTTAGTATAGTATTCTATAGCCTTAGTATATTTAGGCTTAAGTTATTATAGAGTAGTCTATATAGTATTAACTAAGGTAGTAATAATAATATTATAGCTTTTATTAATCTATTTAATCTCGCTTAGGTTATTAAGTATAGAGTCTATAGTTCTAGTTCGCCCCAAGGTACCTATAATATAATATATATCTAATATAGTATTTATTATTAGTCTATAGAGTCTTAGCTGCTCATTAGCCATCTATAGCGCGCCCCTAATATCTAGTATAACTAGCGATATATCTATATATCCTTAATTACTATAGGCTTCTTCTTTTAGCGTAATTTTAAAATCAACCTCTCAGGCGATTATAGGGGGGTTTAAGCGTACTCGAGGTTTATTTAGATCGAATAGATAGCATTAAATATAGCTTAAGAGGGTAGTAAAAATAGCGGCATTATATAGCGCGCTAGCGCTATAGCCTTAGCTATAGTAGTTATAGCGATATTAGGAATTGGCCTTATTAACGAAATAGTAGTAGCAGGGTAGCCCGCACTAATAGTGCGTGCCAGGAAAAATATTTAGGAGAAGTTGCCGATATGACGTGATTGCAGTACAGCGAATAAGAGCAAATAGGGTATCGAACCTTTACAATCTATCGGCGAGTCTGCCATGACGATTTTCTCGCTGACAACAGATTTCGGCATCTATCAAGTCTAGGTCCTTGTCATAATGGAGACTTTGGAGTTGAGTCGCAAAAGCCAGTCGCAGCTCTAGATACGGGAGGACAATTGCATCAAGGGAAAATCTAGTGGCGCATCACAATGAGAAGGATGACTGATTGCTTGGACAATTGAGGCGTAGCACAGAGTGGAGACTCTTCCGGGTATATTGAGGACAATAGCAGCTTAGTTGGGAACAACTGGGAGGATCTGCCTCCTCTAACCCGATTGATACTGATTACTCTATTGATAATTGCCATCTCTTTGTTATCTCCTTGCAGTGAACTAAATCAGCTACGTTGGCATTTGCCGGAGACTCCAGTCCTCCACGTGTCATTATCATGGCCGTTGCCGAAAGTCCGTGGCGGCTTGTTGTAAATTTGTTTCATGCAAATTTGCTTCCCCAAACCAAAGTGCACGAGAGATTGCTAGTGGGCCTTCTAGCTCGGTATACCTGTCGCCCAAAGTCAGCATGCATCTCCCATTCCAGCGACCACCAGAACGCTCCCATTCCTTGGTGTCTTGTCCGTAGGTCTGAACTTTCCTCGGCTCCGAAGCCACGGCGGAGTACACAACTGCAAGTCCCACAAAATGTGCTGAGCTGACGGGCAAGCCAGCTGCCACAATAGGAGCAGCCAAGTCGGCTGGCAAGAGTTTGGTTATGGTGGCAGCCGGGGCTACGGCATTGATCGTTATACCAGAATCGCAAATTGTTGACCGCATAGCCCGCATATGGTTAATCAGCTATCCTAGTCAATAAGGGGCCGAATCAGTACAACCTTGAGAGTCATAATTCACGTACCGCCGCCTTCGTTCCGCTGTAGACCGGGAGTGATTGTTCAGCCGCATACGCCGTTGCACTCGACGTCAAGACCACACTTCCCTGAACTTCGTTCTTCTTCATATTGTGTATGGCGAGTTTCACGAAGTTCAAAGCCCCTCGAAAGTTGACATCAATCACGTCATAGTTGGGCTCCAGCAAATTTCCTTTGGCATCAAAAGAATCTTTCAGATAAGTTCCGTCCTCGCCCTGTCCAGCATTCGCTATGGCAATGTGAACCGGGCCAGAGTCCGCAAACGCGTCCCGAATATGAACCCACTGGCTAACATCGCGCCTTCGAAAACGTATTAGTGGCGAAAGAGCTTCCTCGGGCTCACAAATGTCAAGGATTATGACTCTCGACCCCTTCGAAGCCAAAATCTTAGCTGCCGCCAAGCAAATACCTGATGAGCCTCCTGTTCAGGGTGTTAAAATTGATAATGTTCTCGATCCGTTCGAATGATAGTTTACCTGTGATCAAAGATGTCTTACCCGTGAGATCCGGGAGGCTCTCTTCGGTAGTACTCAGTGTGGCCATCACGACGAAGAAAGATGAGCTGTTGTGCTTCTTAATTGGATAAATCGCCAAGATTATCTGAAATTGTTGATTAAGGTGTTCTGCGTCTTTGTAGACAGCTAAATCGGTTGAGGAATAAAATTTCCAGTAGTTCACAGGTAATTTGGAATATGCTAGAGTTCCCAGATCGATGTTTGTCCGAGGCGGTCAGTCCAGCCGGGGATTTGCCTGTTTAGGTCTCGGCAGTCCCCATTCACCCACCGTCCCGGGCCCCGCACTACAGCAGCCTGCAGGACGCACTAGGTCAAAATTGAATTCTTTCCGCATTGGGTTAATAGGCCTATACCTAAGGGGAGGCTTTTTAAGGGTTCTAATTAGCTAATAATTACTAGGCGAGGCACTTATATAAGTCTAGAGCGAAAAGGGCAAGTACGGGCAGGGTAGGGCAGTTACGCGTAGGGCAGTTGCAGCCAGGGCAGTTGCAGCCAGGGCAGTTAAGGCAGTTAGGGCAGTTAGGGCAGTTAGGTGCAGGGCAGCAGTTGTAGCTAGGGCAGGGCAGTTAGGGCAGTTACGCGCAGGGCAGTTAAGGCAGTTAGGGCAGTTAAGGCAGTTAGGGCAGTTAGATGCAGGGCAGTTAGGTAGGGTAGGCGCTATTAAGCGCTATAAATATAGGGGGAAGACTACTGCGGATATAAGCCGGAAGTTAGACTTTAGCAGGGGCCTAGGGTTTACTTTTTATAAGTATAGGGGTATAGACCTCCTGCTTACCTAAAATTTCTAGCTATTTATACTTTATTAATAATACTTTAAAGCGGGACCGCTAGCTATATTAGGTAATCTCTACCCCTTATACCGTATACCTATTAATCAATTGAATTTTGACCTAGTGCGTCCTGCAGGCTGCCGTACCCCGCATAAACACCTGTTCGACTGCGCTGTCCTCACAAGACATGTCTGTACTCGCCCTAGGGTAGGTGGAAAACCTACCAAAGAACGTAAGTAGTCGAGGTAATTTGTGAGGTGCTCATTAGGGGAAATGGGTTTATTTAGTGATTTGATCCGCTTGAGACGTCAACCTGTTTTATGAACACTATTTTTGGATTCCATCTAATATAGCGCTCACCCGTCGAGACGTCAGGGCTGTTTTTAGATACCGTTTAGTGCGTAAAGCTTCTACGAGCTCTAACTGGCTTGAATTTCAGACATGTCCGTGGCGAAATTTGACCGTGGACTTTGATCTTTGCTGAAGCTAGAGAGCCATATAACTTGTACCTGCTCATTATAACGTGTTCATGTGTTCTTGGTCATGAGTGAAACTTTTGGGCATATTTCAGCGCAGTTGAGGATGAATGTTCCGACGTAAGATGATTACATGTACTGTTTTAATGAAATACATATCATACAACAGTGATTGTTTGACTTTCCGTGTCTTTCTCAGGATCCCAGTACCCAACATATCCATCTCTTCCTGTCAAATAAGTTCCTTTCGCTTGTTCTTCAGCCGAAGCGCGGAAAACAGCATGCTTTTTGTTCGTCCAGTCAAGCCCTTTACACACCACCCCCTCGGCATCAGTGAACTCGGCGTCCATCTCAGGTCGCAGTAGGTAAACTATGGAGTACTTGTGTCGGCCCAGTTCGTCCTTGTGCGGTATGATATGGTGTAAGCTGGATTCCAAAGCACCGCCAGAGATAAAGCGAAGTGCGTCTCCAACGTTGACCACGGCGTGGCCAGGCTTGGGGCAATGTAATACCACGTTTCTTCGTTCGGCTTTAGGACCTGCAAACCAGCGACATCGGTGAAGACGATGGAAAGGCTGCCGGCGTCTGAATGGGCAATCTGGCCCACTTTATCGGGCTCTGTTTCAGCAAGCGTGTATTTAAGCAAACCAAGTGCAGTGGGACAAACGGCATTCTTCCGATGATACTGATGATAGGACTTGCTCTCATCCAACCCTAAAGCCTCGGAGATCCTGGCAAGAAGGAGAACGCTCATCTCCCGAAAGCTCGACATGGCCTGTTTGAGAGAAGCAAGCTGACTAGAAATTACCTCCGGTCCGGGAAAAGTTGACGCTTCTTGAATTTTCGAAATGGGATGTTCGAATAGCTGATCAGCGTTAGTCCGGTCTAGAAATTCAAAATCGTTGTTTTGGGTTCACATACCATCAAACCTTCGAATCCATCTTGCTTGCTCTCGACTGGTCCGTTACCATGACCAGCTGGCTTGTATCTGACAGCGAAACGGGTCAGCAATCGAGTGGAGTCAGAGCTATGCCATAAGCATCACTCACCCCATCACTAAGTGCTCGTCATGGTCTCTATCGACTAGCCATTTCGATTTTACGGGTTGGGGCAAGTTATAAAAGCTGGTTGCAAGAGAATACATGTCTTGGACTTCTTTCATGATTCTCCCCGAGGCAGCATTGCGACCGAACTTCTCAGGGAGCGTGTTTGGCGATTCCATCTTGGATCTACTGAACTCAAAATGTCGGGTGGCTTTAGAGAGTTCCAAGACGAATGAAACAACTGGGGAGACTTGTCTACGAAACTTGTCAAAACAACAGTGAGCTCTGTAATAACAGGCTGAGAAGGGCTGCAGTATGGTAGGATAAGTCGTCGCCAAAGCGAATGAATCCGACGCGTTTCCCGGGAATTTCCGAATGTGGAACGTCCGAACAGCGCAAGTCAGCTGCTGCGAACACGTCGGTCCAAATTCATCACACCAGGGCGCCGAGAGTTTCAGGTCAAAATCGAAGCTCATCCGCTCAGCACTTATTGCAAAAATGTAATATTGAAGGGCTGCCCTATTTTAATAGTCATCCGCGCAGTGTTGGCGCTTTACACATTATTGCTTTAGAGCGTGCTAAGTTGAGAGAATCAAAATTATATTACAAGCCTTTTTGTAACTAAAACTAAATAAAAAACTTGAAACTACAAGTAGAACAGGTAATTCTCGGACCAAAAGTACAACATTGCAAAATGCCGTACATTCGCCTAGCAAACGTTTTCACCTAGATGGTGGACGCTCGTGAAAATACTATGAATCCCACGTCTATTGCGTTGGAGGGGTCTTCCCCAACAGAGAAAATGCCGCTGCCAACCATAGAACCTCGGGTGTTGATTTGCAAAGAGCTTGATAGGACGATATTAATCCTCATTGTGATTTCTCTTCGGAATAGGTTCCAGACGATCTGCTACTAAACCAATGAGATCCGTAATTTTTGCCTGATGGTTGAATCTTATATGATTTAGAACGTCCAAGCATCTGGCATTTACCAGGGACAAGGTTTTGAAGAGGCTTGAGACCAAGCACTTTTGTAATCACAGCATATGATTGGGACGGTGAGTTGCCTATTTCAGCTCGGCACATTACGTATCTGTCTCTTCTCTTTCATTCCTGGCGTAGCTATTCAACAAAATACCCTACACTGCATTTTGACTTTGGGTCCTGGCAGTGCCTGTCATTACTGCGAAGAACTCTCAGCGCACGACTCAGACGCCACAATGTGTGACGACAGGAGCGCCGGCTCCTCGAATCTGGAGCCTCGCAACGTGCGGACAGCCATCAATTACTACAAAGATCCTGGCGATGGGACTGATCACGCCCCGAGCATTGCCGGCAAAAGAAGCACGTTCAGTCAACCTTCAGTGGACGTGGAAACGATCATTAACGACATCACGGGTAACGAAAGCAGCTACACATTGGACAGCCACGGTTTTCAGCTACATCGTCACACGAGCTGCGAAAAGGAGTTTATCGACGATCAACGGATCAAGGATGTGTATTACCCGGAGACGGAGGGTCTGCTCTATGCATCATATGTCCTGATACAAACCTTTGCTTAGATAAGCACTATTTTGTTGATACAGAACAGGGGCGACTCGTGTTGTGATCTTCGACCATATGATTCGTCGGCCGAATGACACTGCAGCTCACTCGGGCGAGGAAAGAAGGCCTGTCAAGCGAGCCCACATCGATCAATCGGAGTGGGCCGCAAGAAATCAAGTTACTAGGCACCTGGGACCTGACGCTCCCAGGCTTTTGAAGTCACGATTCCAGCTCATCAACGTCTGGCGACCTATCAAGACTGTACTCAAAGATCCGCTTGCCGTCTGCGATTCTCATTCCGTGTCAGATGGTGACATACTTCCGCTAAAGTTGATATACCCGGGCTGGGTCGGGGAGCCTTGTACAATTCTTCCAAACAAAAACCATCGATGGTACTACAAGAACCGACAAAGACCTGACGAGATCTTGCTTATAAAATGTTACGATTGGAAGACAGTTGGCAGAGCTCGAAGGGTTCCTCATGCTGCTTTCACAGGGGTCCCGGAAATGGTTGACCAAGCCTCGAGACATAGTATAGAAGTCAGGGCTCTAGTATTTCATGAAGAAGATATAGAAAGATCATAACTATTTGTTAGTTGTCAAAATGCATTGTCCGGCATGCGGTGTCCCCTTTAGCTAAAGAGCTGTGTCTGGATATAACTGATCTCGAGGACCCTTCAGGATGATGAATGTGGGATTTGGATCAAAAACGCAAACATGTCAGAACTGAACATCTCAAGAACAGAGACTAGTGCATATTTCTACGAGTCAAGAGTCAAGTTCGCCTCTGTACAAAGGCAGTCTATGACACCGATGACATTTGACGATCGCGAAAAGCTCATTATTCTGCGCCCTCATGAACTTATAATTCAGTAAATTAGCCAAGCTCCATAGATGAAAAATGTCAAAAGCTTTTCTGAATCTGGGACACATATCCCAATCCTTCAATCTCGAAATGATTATATGGTTATGAATTGCACTATCTACTTGACCAGGGTTAATCTTGTTCGCATCATCGTTTCCTACAGCATTCATCTCGTTTATGAAAAGGCTCACTTTGAAATGGAGAAGGAGTCAATAAGAGATTAAAATTAAGTTGATTCTCAAATTGTTGATATCTTAACGGAACACATAGAATCAGTGAACTGCACTCCCCAGATGGCCCTGCTAGCCCGTCTCATCTAATAGCGATACACTTCAAGTTTTGTAACGAGTGTATATAAAAGCAAATCAGCAACCCACATGGTTCGACTATCCATACTTCTCCACTCCGTGTCCAACCAAGCCGGGAGCCCAGTGAGGCAAGTAGTGGCCAAGCGGTCTAAGGTGCTGGAACCTGAGATGGGTTCCACCAGGGGTAGAATCGTTCGCCCTCGGCGAGAGTTCGGAGGGTGCACGCCGAACCCTCACATCCGGCGGCAATCTGTTCATTGCCCCACCAAGAGACTTCGGCGCCGAACCACTGAACGGTGAAGAGCATGATGATACCCGCGATCGCAATGCCGGCGGAGAAGGAAGCGGACAGCACAAAGTTATACTGTTGAGAGCGAAGTTAGCAGCAGGGTAATGTTCTATAGGCTTTTGGCTTGCGCTGAAGAGCCGCACGCTTCATATTCTTGTCACAAGCCGCTCGGATTCCACTTACCTTGGACCAGAAGGCGAGATAGCGGCTGCGGACATAAATCCAGGACAGCCAGGCGATGGGGACGGCAGGCCAGGCGTACGAGAAGCTGTAAGGGGCCCAATTGACGCCCCCGTAAAAGAGAGCGACAGGATGGAACTGGCGAAGGTAGCGATTCTTGGGGAAGAATTTGATGCAGTAGTAAAAGATGATGGGCAGGGCGATTCCGACGGGGAAGCCAAGCAAGAGGTAGTTGTACTGGCCCTGGTGGCCAAACACCTTAATAGGACCGATCGTGCCCCAGAGGACGGCTGCGGTGAAAAAGGTGTTGGGGCCGGGACAGAAGAGACGCATCGGCGCATCTGGTGTACAGATACCAGGGATACTGATCTGGAAGTTGATGACAGCGGTGCAGACGAAGGTTGAAATGAGAGTGGCGATCATCTGACAGGCAAAGGTTTGCCTGGGAGGAATTTTGAGGTAGTGTGCAATCTTCAAGTCGTTTGCAAAATGAACTGCGTGAGCGCAGGTCACATAACTAGGGCGCTAAGATTAGAATCGTGGAATACCGCCGAAAAGTTGACACTAAGGAAATTAACTCACCCGAAGGATTTGAAGAAGTTCATAGCCAGAGCATTGCCCTCAACCCACATACCACCAATGAACTCGGCCAAAACGTTCAGTGTCACCTCGATTCCAGTCATGGCCTTGATGATACCAATCGGAATGACGAAAATAACAGCTAGGAAGACACCATAAGGAACGACGCCAGGAGTAGTATACGTTGGCCAACCGGCTACACCAGCAAACCCAAATCCCGCAGCAATGACGAGAGTACCGAGATACCACCATTCAGAGACTTGTGACAGTGAGCTTCTAATATCACGTCGATCTTGGGGAAACGTCGCATACCTTCAGGGTAGTTGGCCATGAGGCGATTGTGAATATCCTTGTACTCGCCATCGTCGTCGCCTTCCTTCGTGGTCTTCTTCCGACGGATGGTGTTCCACATGTTCTTGAATCCCATAACAATTTCGTACCGGTGGAATATGCACACGTGAGTGATGGCGGCGCTATACAAGGCGAAAAATGAGCCGTAGACCAGTGTGTTAGCGGCACTCAGGTAAGCAGCCGAGTAGTCCATGTATTTCTCGTGATCGTACATTCCACGATCATCAAGGGCTCTCGATACGTTGTAGAGCTCACCGAAGTGGTCGAAGACACGGTTAGAGTTGATAGGGATGTATCCGGTATTCCACGCATTGGTGTAATAGATGCCCATGATGACGAACCCAAGCAACCACATCCCCAGCGTTCGATTGAAGGTCGAAAAGGCCGGGACCATTAGTGGGTCGACATTGTCGAACAACATGACGTTCCAGTCGAATGTGGGCCAGAAGTTGAACATGCCCAAGCCGTTTCGGAAGCCGGTCGTGATCTCCAAATTATGGTTATTAGGCGCGATCCAAGTCATCCAACTGAAGAAGGTGAGGACCTCAAAGAGGTAGTTAGGGAACCAGAAATAGATGAACATTGCGCCGAATGACCAGAGGAAGAATTTGTATCGAGTCATTGAGTAGAACTTCCTAAAAGGCCCGGGAACGGAGGTATTTGTCTCATTGTGGAGTGCAGAGTTGAGCGCAATCGTAACAAGAGACGCTGGCCATACGCAGTAGGAGGGGTACACGATGAAACGACGTGTGAGACCTGGCCGTTGTCAGTCATCGACCTTCAATGGAGCTATTGAGAACAAACCAGCAAGCCCGTAACCAATAAAGTTGGTGGACAGTGCAATGAGGATCTGATAAGCGAAGCTCTTTGCGTACGGTTGGTTGAAGTACTGAGGCAAGACCTGGGTCCAGACGATATACTGTGTGTATGGCAATGACTTGGCGGTGTTTGCCATGATGGCGATGAGCATGTGCTCCTTCTTGTTGAAACGACCAGGATTCAAAGGTAGCTTGATGCCAAATCCCAGAGGAATCATGACATTTGGCATCCACTTCTCCCAAGCTTTGCCAATAGGGAAAGCCAGGAGCTGCGCGACGTTCGATTCGATACTAATAAGCGGTTGGCGGACGCTGAAAAGCTATGACATTTGTGAGTAATTTTACATCCCGACCTGCTGTAATGCTTTATGTTTACCTGATTGATAAAAGCAAGGAAAACCGAGAAGAAAACGCCAATGGTCCAGGCGCGAATTGTGCCGCAGGGCAGAGCAGGGTCGTCTTTGTTGTCGACAACCGCCCTCACCTCTGCGTATGGGCTGTTATTGGTGATGAGCGCTGCCTCCAGCTTCATTTCCCAGATGATCTCTTCGTGCTTCTCGGGGTTTTCAATGACATCGTCGTTGTCTGCTGCACTCTTAGCGTTATGCTTTGAGGGGAGTTTGTCGGGAAAACTGACCTAGGAAGTCATGGATCTTGATGAGGACGCTGTGAGGGAAGTTTGGGTCACGATCGTGGATCTTCAGCACATTTTGCATCATCTTGCGCACTCCCTCCAGAGAGAGGGTAGCGGCAATGGCCTTGGCCTCGACAAGATCATCCTCGGTGACATCAAGATGCCTTTGCCAGTGTCAACATATTTCAGAGGGGTAGAATTAGCTCGAGGCTCACTGTTCAAACACGTGTTCGTCGGAATCTAGACGATGAAGTTCTTGGGTATGAGCATCCTGAAACAGGTTTGTCAGTTCATCCATCCGCACCCGACATCTTTTTGGCAGCTTGCATCGCAGCCCTAATAGCACTCACAGCTGGGAGCTTCTCGCCCGTCAAAACGCCCTCTGTCTTCCCAATCTCAATAGGAGAAACAGACGGGTCGGACTTTTCGTTCGCCATTGCGCCGTCACACGACAGTGGATACGACAGTTGGGGGTTGAAAAACAGATATCTACGGACAGACAACGATCCCAGTCTCACGGGGTGACTGGAGGGTTAAAAGTTTCTTGAGTGGAGGACCGTACAATGGCTTATCAGCGGTGCCACGCGGTCGGTGCCCAGATGCCAACCGGGTTGCTCGACATGATCGCCCGCCAGGTCGGATAATATGATAACGGGTTGGTCCAAAGTGGCAAGGGTCGGTGGTGATTTTTGGACCTACACACCTAGTCTAGGCCGCCTCGGCGGCATCTTGGCTCGATTTTTGAGGGAATCACCTTCTCGGCCAGGCATGCTGCGAATTTCAAGGGGTGAAAAGAGCAGATATGTAGGCGGGAGGGGATTGGTTCATTCGTTCAAGTCAGTTGCCACTCCCCGAGAGAAATATCGCCGCCGTACGACAACGGCCGGACACGAGGAACCGTTGACACGAGCCCTTGTTGATCAATCTCTGGGCTTTTGGCATATCAGCAAACGAGGCGGGGAAGTGTGCAGGTCGATTGCGACAAGCAGGGTATGGGGCATGGTATCCTTGTCGGGGGTAAATTCGGTTACGTTGGAGGACAGCAACCGCTTGTGATTTGTAGACAACGAATCCTGCACGCGACGTTCTCTGCTGGATTTTCAGTGATTCCCAACGGCAACTTCCGATTTCTTCCAGCAAAAAGAACATACTATGTCCCACTCCGATCAGTTCCTCTGCAGGGAGCAGTCGATGTCATGATCTTCCCATGGCTGACACGTACAGTGCCAATGTGGCTTGATTGATATTTCGCGAGGGAGCTCGGTGTCAGTGCGCGACGTGTCAGCCATCTCAGGGAACTACGCCCGAAGAGAGTAAATCATTGAAGTGGGACACCTGTATGAGCGATAGATGGGGTGAGGCTCATCATTCAGCCATACAAGTACACTCGCGCCGCTCTGCATATAAAGGACGCCTGGTTTCTCGAAGAGTAGGATATGTGCGTCCGTTAGTCTTGGATTGTTGGTCGATTGTGGTCCAGCCAGCTTATGCAAGCTCCTCCCAAACTGTACAACTGACAGTTCTTCAATTCATTACCTTATTTGCGCTGAGTACGCAGTTCAAGCTCGAGATCATCTCGCCCGTTTTCCTTGATGCCGTCAAGGTATGTGGGAGACGAAGAGCGCGGTGTGTATAAAAAGAGGAGAAAAAGTCAATTATGATGGACTGTTATTAAGCTTAAAATTCGTTGTCTCGTCTCGCTCTGCCACCTGGCACGTTCTGCTGACATCCTCCTCGTACTCCAACACGTTCGCATACCTCGGCAACCAACCCAATCGCATATGCAACTCTCTTGCGATCGAGAACACGTATGGTAGCTGCTTGAAGTCGACTCGAGGTGACGTTCGCCAGCACCCATTCCACATCCCCTGTAGAGCCACATCAACCGGCCGGTCCCTCGTCACGGCGGTTTTCTTTCCCGGCGGCCGTTGACGATCCCCTGTCGACCGACCCCTCACTATTGGCCCCCCGCCATGCGTTTCGCAAGCAGGCGTTTATCGGAGTGCCCAGATATCACCCAAGTCCACCTGACTTACATCCTGGCTCCCATGTCCCATTGCGGCAGGAGGATAAGTCTAAGACTGGCTCTATATAAGGCCGGCACGACCACTTCCTTGGCTTTCCTTGGTTTGATCTTGGAGATTTCTTGGAACCTTCCCGTTCTTCGTGTCTCTGTTTATCTATCCCCTCGCTCTCCAATCGCGTACGCCCTCTCCAACATGCTTTGCTTCTTGGCATTTCTGGTTTACCTGTGTCAAACTCCAAGTTTCCGCGCAGCATCCAACCAGTTTCCCGGCCTGTTGTGGCATCTTCTTCTGCCAACTTCTGCAAACATCCGATATCAGTGTATCGTGATGGTATTGATCGACGCCTCTCGCGGCTTGTTATTCCAGTTGGACAGGTCACAGGTGGCGTTCGTACGTCGCGGGGCAAGAGGAAGGTGCGAGGGGAAGAGTGCGGTTCGGCTGAGAGTAGCGCATTGTTAACGATTCGTCAACCCACCCTAGACTTGTCGCAATCTATCGCCAAGCGCCGCGAACGCTCGTTGAGCATGTTTTCCTCGCCAGAGCTTGATCCTTGAGGTCCAACCGTGTCGGGCACGAATTCCACAGCAGACGCAGCCTGGACGAGCTTCCCAAGAGAGGCAGCTTATGCAGCTGCATCATACCGTTCATCGTTCAGTATGGTTGCTTTTGTGCATCCATGCGTCATGCGTCTCACATGGCTCACTCATCGTGGGATCCCAGCCCGCCCTACCTGAAGACCAGAGACCCGAAATGTTGGAGCGGGTTGCGTCGCCCACTTTCGATGTCGCGGGAGTAAAGACGCCAGCACAACGTTGGGATCAGAAGTTCCCCTCATTTGACAGACCGTGGTTGTTCCATTCTGAATGCCGCAAGGATCGACTGACAACATATGCGACGATCCCCTTGCGACGTAAGACCACCACGCATTCTCTGATCTACGCATGCCATGTCATGACTGGCTGCTCTACGCAACCCTTTGGGATGCGGAGCTGAAGTTTGCATTCAGTAGCCGAGGGCATACATTCCGGGCCGTGAAGAGAATAGGCTCTTTTTTGCACGAACCACTCAATACTCGGCATGATCTTGGACGATTCTCCCATCACACGTTGGCATTCGGCTCGCAGTCGGTATCACGATATATCCGATCGATCCGATCGTGTTGTCTATTTCACTCTAGCCTTGTGCACATTCGCCTCACTCATTCTCTTCCCACACCGCGCCTATGCCCTCCATATCGTAACCCCAGTTTCCAGGTGAGGATTGGCGAGCTGCCTCAGAGACGAGAAACTGCCCGACTTTCTTGCAGATTAAGAATGATTTCTTGCAGCTCAGTCGGGAGCGTCGCTGAGATGATTTTGTGAAAGTCACAGGATTGGGGCCGCGCTTTGTCAAGCCTGGGGGGGGGGGGGGTCTTTGGCTGTGTTCAATTCGTCCGTGCTGAATTTGATCATCGTGAGGCTATCGACGAGCCGCTTCGATCTATATGAAGCCTGAGACAACCCTCTCTTCCTCTCCCTGATACACATAGTGGTACTCTTGGAGCCCTAGGCTCAGGAGTTGAATCTTGTGAGAGACCGCCGGTGAAGGCTGTGGCCCACGGTGAGCTCCCGCCATGCCACACAGCGTGGGACTATTTCGACGAAATCGCCCCCTGCAACCTTTTTGCGAAACGAAGAGTACTTTACGGCCTCGCTTTCTTTTCTGCTTGTCGCCTCCTGTCCAGTACGTTACCGAGAGCTATCCATCCCGCATGGATGGGTAGAGGCAACCTTCTTCGAGCGGTGGCATTCTTCAAACCAGAAGAGATCATTAACGCCCTATCCCACATTTGTGACTTATCCCCCGATTGGTCATACACCCTGAGCAACAATGGTGTCTTATTCACAGCCTTCTCAGTGACCTTGTCTTCGGTAACATGGCCTTTTTGGCTTTCCTGGTAGCAGCCACGACTGGACTGGACTTGGACAAGGAATCTGCTGAAATTCAGTCCTCAAGAGTTGGTAAAGCTCTTTTAAGGGGGTTTGGCTGTTGGGAGAATGTTTGGCACTCCATCAAGCCCGAGTAGACTGACGAGCGCCGAGAAGGCCCAACTCCAACTACATCAGTCACGAATCCCGGGATATTCTTCATTTTCATAGCAGCCCACCTTGAGTCCTGCGAGGTTATCCAAAAAGTAAAAGAAAAAAAAAACCAATTTCTAGATTACTTTACTACACAGCAAGCATTGGGGCTGTAAACAGGGCGAACAAGACTGGGGAATGGGATAGAGGACTGCCTTGCGGAATACCAATATCAACCCAGAATTTCGGTGAGGTGAAGCCGGTCACCAGTACAGAGGTGCAACGAGAAGAAATAAAAGACCACAGGAAGTACAAAAGCCAGCGAGGTAAGCCCCATTGGACGAGAACTTTGAGCAGTTCAAGATGCTTGACATGGTCGTAAGCGCCAGAAATATCGAGGCCGACGAGGCTCGTCATCCACTTCCTCTTCTGCGATTTGCCACGGCCCACACCAGCAATTGAATACGCCATTCACATGAGCTCGACTGCTTTGGTGCAGTTTCTTCCAGCAAAGCAAAACTGTGTAGGGGGCACAAGGCCATACTTCTGGGCGAGCTCTTTGACATGATCTGCTACTAGGCGTTCCAGGATCTTACCGACGCAAGAGAGTAAGGCGATCGGTCGATAGCTCTTTGGAAGGTCGTCGCGCGGCTTGCCCTCTTTCCGCAGCAAAACAGTCAGAGACTCCTTGAACGCGAGCGGGAAGTAGCTGAGCTTGAGGCAGGCTGTGAACAGGTGTACTAAATACGGCAGAATGACGTCCCGCCCGTATCTAAGCGCTTGGTTCGAAATGCCATCCGCGCCGGGCTTCTTGTGCTTGCCAAGATTGCGCAAGATTTTTCGAATGGCATACTCGGTAACCTCGGGGGGGCGCTCAGCCGCCAACATCGCCAGTTTATGCAGCGCGCGCTTCACTTTCTTGGTTTTACGCCGAGGTTTTGGCCGTGGCCCGTACGACAGCATGGTTCTCAAAGACTCCATCTGCTGAGCGAAGTTTGCGGGGTCTTTTCCGGGCGGTTGCTCATCGGGCGTGACTTCTTCCATAGGTTCGAGATCCGAGCGAACATCTGAACCGGTGGCTGTAGAGTTGGGTGTCGGGGCAACGGTTGGGTCGGTGCTGATGGGCGGATCACGAGTCGGAGCTATTGCCCGAGTGTCGATCTGACCAGGACGCAAGGCGGAGCTGTAGGGCACGGTGGAGCTCAGAGCTTCCGAGAGCGAGGTTTCGGGTGGCAGTTCCTTGCAAATGTCGATGATCTCGTCGAGCTGGCTCCGAGTCAAGGGCGAAGGGCGCTCGTCGCTGGTGGAGTCAAATATGGCGTGACGGAAGACTTGGGCGTTCTCTGCATGGGGCTCGCACAAGCCGCTCTGAGGCTTTTGGAGAAATGGTATGTGTGTTGGCGGCCGAGGCTTGCTCTTCCGGTACGCTCGTCGAACCAAGGTACTGAGGCTGTGATTGTTGTCGCCCATACTGTCAGCGTAATCGCGCCACGAAGTTGTCTTGAGAATTTGCAAGATATTGTCGGTATGCTGGCATGCCTCGTGTAAACGCGATACTGCTGCATCGCATTCCACTGAGCCAGGGTTGTGGTACCTCAACGCGCGCTCGAGCTCGTCCTCATGGGCCAGGGCTTCCTCCAGTTCAGAGGATTTTGGTAGTCGGCGGAACAGGGGAGGTGAGGTCTTGGGAACCTTTTCATCAATGACGCGACAGAAGACGGCGCCAAAACCCGAAGCGAACTCGCCAAGCGCGGCTTCGGTGTCGAGAGGAGGCAGCTGGTCAGGAGG
Organism: Colletotrichum sansevieriae; assembly: GCA_026260285.1. Taxonomy (NCBI): domain Eukaryota; kingdom Fungi; phylum Ascomycota; class Sordariomycetes; order Glomerellales; family Glomerellaceae; genus Colletotrichum; species Colletotrichum sansevieriae. Next base: position 113,611 of record JAOQIF010000004.1, read on the forward strand.
ACCCAGAGTAGAACGTAGGGGTGTTGCAAGTTCCTTGCAAAACTCTTTGGGTGTTGTCCTCTCCCACCTGGGGTCCTCGTGGTCTTCTGCCTCTACTGGTAGGTTAATCGTGGTGTGTAACATAGCGTGGTCATGCTTGAAGCCATGTGGCCTTAATACGAGGCAACTGCGTACCGAAGGTTGGATGTCGCTGCCAACGATGACTAAGTTAATGGTGGTTTCCTTGATCTCTTTGCTCGTGTTCACGCAATAAGTTGGCACCTTGTAGATAAGAGACTGCAACTTGAAGTTGTGCATTTGGACGCTTCGGATTCTTCCGTCCTTGTCGGCACTCTCGGAGCCATTGCTACACCAAGCTCTATGGTGAGCATTGAAATCACCAAGGACCATGGACTTGGGGCCGTGAACAAAGGGATTCTTGAATAGCTCGACGAAATCGATGGTGCGGCCTTGCAGACGGTTGTAAACGTTGGTAACGTGGACGCCACAAATGTCGAGGTGGGCGATGTAGTACTTGTTGACCCCATTGTCCCAAAAACATGCCAGTCTTCTTTGGGGACTGTATTCGAGATGAAAAAGGCGACGCGTCTTGAGGCAAGGACTTGCTCCCCGGTATTCTCGTCCTTCACCGGTTTGCCATGCGTATTGATCCTTGGCCAGTCGTGTAGAGCCTCGAGGCTGTAGCCGTCAAGTCGCCAGCTGCCTCTGGCGTTGGGGTTGGCCGATGTCCAGGGGTGGGTCTTGAATCGCAATGAAGGTCGGACGCAGAGGTTTGTTCGGGTCGGGTACGCAGCCGCGGTCTTCGACGGGAGTGACATAGCCGGGGAGTTTCGGGTTCTGCAAGTACAGCTCCAGATTGTTTAGACGCCCAGCGCTCCTGTGACAGTTGAACTGGATCCAGCTGATGTTGTCTTTGGGACGAGCCTGGGTCTGAGCAAAGAGTTGGTTAGCAGGCAGGACGAGGCACTCCAGGGGTCGACGAGTCTGTGTCATAGCCGGATAGAACACGTACCTCTTGGCGTTGCAAGCTATCAATCTTGCAGTCTATCAACTGTCGCAACGCCTCCGGGGTCGCGTTGCGTCTGGCCGAAGAGGCGGCTTCGGTACCGACGGATTGGTTGAAGCACATCTTGAGTACCGCCATAGTAATGAACGAGCGTCGTTTATCAGAGTGATGGACACAAAATCGATTGCATCTGAGTTTAAGAGTACCGGCGGGGGGGATAGGGTGGATGCTGTGAGAGAAAAGGGGCCCTCTCCCCAGCACAGCCGAAGGTGCCAGGTAGAAGGCGAAGGGTAGCCGGCAGTCTGTCAATAGTCGGACTGAGTCATTGAAGCCAAGTCAGGTACGGGCAGAGTAAGGTATGATAAGGCAAGTAACTTGAGGTAACTAATGATAGGAATCACTCAAGAACTGGATGTCACTGAGTCTTGAACTGGAGGGAGACGGGAGTTGACTGGAGGTAACGAAGTTCAGTCCCTTGTATCCGTAAACCCTGGCTTTATAGGTATGGTGCAGCTTCCAATCAGGAAGTATCCCTGCCATTCGGAATAACCGGATTTAGAAATATCACGAGTGAAAAATATTTAGTCGGAAAAAGATCGACACTCCACATCCTAAGTAAGTAAAGTACCTAACGAGGGAGTTCCAATTTCACGGATCACCGTTCGAGCGACACGGTGATTAATAACGAGATAGGCACACCCGACGTTTCCTCCAACAACGATCATCCCAAGCCCACTAGCAGATTCTCCTCTTCCCCCCTTCATGGACGTCAACAACCACCTTACCGTGTCTGGGCTCTCCAAGGGCAGTCAGCCAGACTTCTCGCCCCAGGCTTCGCCCTTTTACGGTACCAGTGCTGGATATATTCAGCCCTTCCGATAGGGTGTCTTTCCCTCTATTCCTGATCAAATGCCGCTCGCCCAATACTCCTCCGCCAATATCGGAGTTGGGCACCCACAACACATGTCACAAGCTGGCACCACGCCGGATATGCAGACGGTTCAGCATCTGACCTGTTCACCCTCGCATCAACCTGGAGGTTTCACTTACCCTGGGTATTCGCATTATCACTCCGACGTCCGGCAGGCTCACGTCTACCAGTCACAGCCGCAACGCATGCTTCATCAAGCGATTTGTTCGCCGGTTCTGCCAGTGTCCCAGCCTGCATACTGTTATCCCACTGGCCATGAACAGCAAGGCAATCTCAACCACGGCGCCACGCTCGCTTTCCACAACTCGCCCATTGTCACCAACCCACCCACCCTTCAGCCACCCGTTGGAACTCGGCTCCAAGCCGAAACTCCTTACGCCCAGGTACCGGCCGACCAATTCGGTTCTGCCGTCCAGCGGGAACCCATCGCCAGCCCCTTTGTAGGCCGCGGCGCGGCAAACCACCCCCGACCGATCACGAATCCAACTCCGGTGCCACCCAGACCAGCTCCGTCGCAAAACCACGTTGGACACCAGCCAACTAAGCCTTCCAGAAAGCCGACCAATAAGAAGCATCACAAACGCGGAGCCACGAAGCCAGACAACAACAAGTCAGAGGCCGAAACGGAGCGGTCCACACTGCCCTCCCGCGAGCAATTCGGCCTCATGAAACGGACGGTTGTGGAGCCACCAGCAGCGCGCTACGTCGCCGAACGTTGCTTTAACGACTGCCTGGAGAAACTCAGTGGCCGTGACACAGCATACAAGCATGTGCATGAGATGCACGTGCACAACGGCTTACTCGACTTCGTTTTCACGAACCCGGAAGAGGCTTCTAGGTGGAGGCCTGAGGCTCGGCACCTGTCACTTGCTCTCGGTATGGACGTGACAAGCTTCAAGTTGGTCCGCGAGTTGTATTACGTCGAGATCTCCTGGGAATCACGCTCGCCCAAGACGAATCAGAAACTCGACCGGATGCTAATTAGACAGTTCCCCGATCTCAAGTACACGTCGATCGCGCGTAGGAACGGTGCCCGACTCATCGTCAAGTTCGCGGATGCCACGGAGGCGTTCAAGTTGGTTCATGCTTACGAAAAAAAAACCCCAAGGCGTTTCGTTTTGACATGACCGCCGCGTCTGTTCGGTATGATTCTCCCCTCCATCATAATCAGTGCAAGCAGAGCCTGGGCTAATACAGAGGCGACAAATAGAGCTGTCGATATCCGATCCGTGCTTTGCTTTTGCTTCAAGTGCTCTCAGCCCGGTCACATGAAGGCTGAGTGCGCCAACAAAACCTATTGCGGCCTTTGCGATTCCAACCAACACGAGATGTTCGACTGCAAAGCACCGAAGCCTTGGTGCGGCCACTGCAAGGCGGAGCACAAGAGGTATTCACCGGACTGTAGCGACCCGCTGCGCGGCCAACAAGAGGCTTTGTGCGCCACGTTCGAGGAGCCCGAGCCCATATGGGCAGTCCAATTAAGGGCGTTGTATTCCTCCGAGTCGGCCCCCGGCCCTGCCGGAACATTCGCCCATCCAGGTTCGGGGACTTCCCGCAATGCGCCTCCCTCTGCCTCCAAGACGGACGAAGCACTTACGGAACCCCCTTCCGCCGCACCGCCTGGCAATTCCACACCTGGCCCAGCTTTGGCTGGAAAATCCTCTTCTGCAGCACAGAACAACAAATCAGCAACGTCCCCTGTCATTTCTCAAATGCAGCTTCATAGACGGTATGCAAGGTCTCCCGCTGGGAGTGCGCGCCCCCTCGACAAGAAACAGAAACTGGGTGCACGGGAAGATGGCATGGTGTGTGCGTCTCCCTCTGCCACTTCCCGAGGTCAGCTTTCCAAGCGGTACGCACGGTCGCCTGCTGGGTCTCCCGACGGGAGTGCGCGGCCCCAGGACAAGAGACTAAGATTAGACAACATGCAAAGTAACCCGGCGGCAAATACCGCCGCCAGGGCCGAGAAATGGAAGGCTAGGCATAGGCAGGACGCCAGTGGGACAGCAGATGCACCGTCTTCCACCCCGTCAGCCGCTCCCTCGGGTCATGATAGAGGGCAGGAAAGAGGACGGACTCCACGACGCCCCGCATCATCTCAGCGGACGACTACTCCGGTCTCGCCTGCATCTGGCGACGTCTCGGTATCGAGCTCAACGAGCACTCCCGCGTCCCGTGCGTCCGGCGACATCTCACCATCCGCCTCAACGAGCACTCCCGCGTCCTCGGTCCAGACATCTGGTGGAATCCGTGTGTTCACAGCCTTTACCATCTCGCCGAGACCCTCTGGACGGTCGGTTCCGGTGAACGCTGGCTCTCCCAGAGCATCGTCAATTGCCCCACCCAGTTCCCCCACACCTGTCAGGAACAAGGGCGGCCAGAACGCTTCTCCGGAAGCAAATCGGGGTGAAGATGGTCGCAACCAGCGGTCGATGCCTAGTCGATCGGCGTCGCCGCCAAAGACGTCGGCCGCTAAGGGATCGGCTGGTTCTTCTTCTCCCAGGCTGAGCCAGCATTTTTTGAACCAAAACTCTTTCAGGGCCCTCTCTATAGCAGGGCGTCCTAAGAGTCATGTTGATTAGTCTTCTTTTGCGGGAAGAATCGGGTTTTTGATCATCCTTTCCGGTGGGATAAGGTAGCACATTAAAGTACCACTTGTCTGGGTCAATTTCTTTTCCGTTGTAACACAAGAAATATAACTTTCGCATCCACTACTGGTTGAAATCGCAGACTGCCGAGAGGAGGCCATTTAACAGACAACATTCGCATCTCATGACATCAAAAGGCCACCTTGCTAAAGGATTCCACTAGAGGTTATCCCCCCTTTTCGATCCCTTTTGTGTGATCAAAGCTCGACGAACACCGCGAAGTAGGCTGTAAATCAAGCATACTGCCCTTCCCATCCAACCTCCCGGGCAGCTATACTTGATTGCGATAATAATTCGTGTGTGAAGTTTCACAGCCTTCCGAGCAGAAAATCAAGCGCTTGCATATGTCACTAACGGGCAGCTGCCATTAAAGCTTCAGGAGAAGCTCGTGCGTTACTCCAGACAAGGATCTGGATCCTCCTTTTAGAAATACGTCCCATCTATATCATCCGATATTAATAGCAGGTCGAAAGTTCTATATAAAAGTACAGCGTTGCGCGTTGTTCTTCTGGTGCCTTTTGCCCCCGCAAAGCATTGCACGTTGTTCAATCTACTCCAATCGATGAGCCTCTTGACCAGCCCGACATTAAGCTCACGGGACGTCCGTTGTTATTGGGCTGGCTCGGTGGATGCCTTGGACCAATAAGGTTTCCCACCTCCTCGTGTCTGGAGCACCGACGACGGGAGCCTTTGAAGCCCAAAAGGTTACCAAGAGCCTTTAAGCCTTCTACTTGACATCAAGTGGCCTCTGCAACTGTTCCAAATTCGTCCTCACCGCGTCATTGAAAAGGACAAAAATTGCAACATCAGATCAGGCTGGGGCATCTGGAAGGCCCAGCACACGAAAACGAGACGCCCCGCACTATAACAACACCGCCTATCAGCGCCCCAAAACAACAGCATAGCGAACCAGCCCCATAACCGCCCCAAGCAGTATCGCAAACGGGGGGGGGCGATCCCTTAGTACCGCACCCCAACATACGCCGTTGCCGTAACGATCATCCCCTAGACTCCTCCCGGGGATTCCTCCCGGACTGGAACCCCTCATCGAGATACCCAATCTGCCGAGTCCGGTAGACGGCGGTGTACACGAGGCCAACAGACGCGGCGTTCACGCCCCCGACTGCAGCCTTGACCCAGGGTCTGCTGCGCAAGGCACCCCAGACCCCCATCGTGCAGTGAACGAGGACCATGCCCGGAAGATGCCAACGAAAGCAACCATCGCCACAGCGACGGGAGACTTTCCTGCGTTGATGGCGGTCAGGCCTCCTAAGAACACGGCGAAGTTGAAGTTAGGCCCGGGAAAGGACTGTGCGATGGCGAGTCCGATGAGAAAGTCTCGCGGGGATACCCAGTCCTCTGCGACGACGTATTCCCGCAGCAGGGGAATCACGACTCGTCCCCCGCCGAAAATGATCGTACCCGCGAGGTAGAGGTTGGAGAAAAGTGTGTAGAGAAAGGGCAGGTCTTTGGACACACCCCGAATGATCTTCACAATAACGAAACTCGTGAAAATCCCGAGGATGATCGCGGTGCCGGATTTCCAGGAAAAGCCCAAACGGAACTCGCTCGGAATGAATCGGGGCTCGTCGTCGGGCGGGCCGGCATCTTCGGGCGCTAGTCCATCCAGGAAGTTGCGGATCCGCTGCTCCGGCGCCGGGGGCCCGGACATGACTGCAGACGACGCCCCGACGACCTCCGTCTCGTGCACATTCTCCAGCAACTCAATGTCACATCCCTCAGACGTGTTTCTCTTATCAATGAAAGCTCGGATCGTACCGAGCACCCTCCTCGCAGGCCGGTGAACACAACGGTAATCATGGATCACTGCCGCGAAGCCAGCGGCGGCCATCAGCACTGGAAAGTTCCACAGCGCATTGTACATCATGGCTGCAGCGGCTCCAAGAAATATCAGTGTGTGAGTAACTTCATTCGACACGGCTTTGTGCGACGGCTCAACGGCCGCGAGCGCGATGATCCCCACGATCGCGGCGTTCAGGCCCGATAGGAGAGCGTAGACGGCGCGAGCCAGCGAGGAACCTATTTGAGACGCCGATGGAAGAGCGCAAACATTCCTAGTGCGCCAGGCAAGCTGATGATGTTAGGAAGTGGGTCTGAGAGGGAGTTTCGAGGTGCCTTACCTCCAGATGAAGAAGGCGAGAGCTGCACCCGGCAGACCGTGCTTTATGACGTTGATGCCGTAGACCACCTTGGGGCTCGCGGGGCCGCTGAGAGCTGAGAGATGCTGAAGAGCTCTTGGAACTTTTTCCTAATTAGTTTCAGACCTTGGGCGACTAATGAGGCTGTACCATCTGTTCATCTTTCCATTGCAGTCGTTTGACGGTGGAGCTGCCTCTACCAGTGCAAGGTCGAATCACCTGGTCTGGGTTCTGCACCACGAACAATTTGGAAATGCACAGTGAGCCCTAGGGGCCCTCCAAACGCGGTCAGGCCGAGATGCTAGTTTTCCCTGAAGACTTCCGCCGCGTGGTCTGCTGTCTTTCGCAGGCGCTTCTCCGACGACGAAGCTCTCGCATGATTCGGGTCCCCAAGTTTCTGCTTTCTGGTGCGATTTCTATGATTTCGAAGTACGTTTATTACCATGCCAATTCCGATATGGGATCGAGTCTGTCATGATCGCGATGCGCCAAGACGAGGGTTGCGCACGCCATACACTGTGACTCTAGATCGCCAAGACCAGACCATCTCTCTACGACAGTGAAATTTTCGAAGTACAGACACCAACATTTTCAATATCTCCAACAGCATGAACCCGAACTGGTCACGGTATTTATTGATTCTTTGAAAAGAAGACAACTAGAAGCCCAGAAGTGCCGATTCTATATATTTCTCTCGCTCGGCCAGGTTGCCATGTCGATCACCATCACCATCAGGTACCCGAAGACAGGGAGGAATGTGAGACCGATCAAAATTCTTCAAGTCGAATCTTGATCCAGAATGGTCTTGGGCTAGTTTGGGGGGCAGTCAAACGATCTACAAGTTGGGATTTCTTTCGCGGAGACTCGGTCCGGTTGGGGAACGGCATTGGCATGGAATATTACGTACGATGTGCGCGATGTGCAAACCGCTAAAGACAACAGACATGCTCCGCTTTCATCTGAGACCCGGATGGAATGTTTCTAACGGCTTCGGATTTGCGTCTATCATCGATCACTGTGAGGGGTGCAATGTGTGATATATTATGCTACGTCTAGATACATGTGGTGGGTGTGTGGATGTATGTATATATCCACCCGTCAGGTGTGGGCACCTGACAATCACGTTTATGGAGCTGTAGCCCAAACACCAATAGTGCCAGCGCATCATTTCCCAAGCCACGACCGACGCTTCTCGACGCCTCAGCCCGGCAAGAAGCCGGGACAGCTGATAGATGTCATGCGACGCAACTTCTGCGACAGGAGCCAACACGTAGAAGGTGAAAGTCGTGACTACCACTCAAACTTAATGTGCGACGTGGAACCGAACGCTGCCACCACGGATTACACTCGCGCGAATGCGCGTCTCGGTCCCCGAATGACACGTGTGCATCGCCAGTCCAGCGCATCAGCACCCTCGTGCAGTGCGACTGGTATCTGCAGCCGACGGGCCATTTGGACGAACACGTAGTTGCAGGCATCCGGCTCAGTGCTGATCTCGGGTCATTCCCATCCGATCAAGCTCAGAAACCAACATGAGTTAGTCACATAGTGAGGCGCAGGGCCGGCGGCTTTCGAGGCGATGTGACGCCAGCCAACCCCGTCGGGCGTCTACTATTTTCCAGCGGCGGCTCTTTCAGCACTGGAAGAAGCGTAGGCGTTTTGAGCTAGATTGGCTGCCGCGCAGGAGGCTGGTGCCGCATTTCGTGACGGTCAGAACGCAGACTACGTAGCATGGCGTTGAGTTTGGTGACGATGATCCAAGACCCCCCCATTTCCATTTCGCGGCGGTTCCCGGGGCCGTGCCTGGTGCCGATCTTTTGGGGGCCATCGCGGAGGGCGGATGGGAGGGACTGTGCTAGACTTAGGCGCAATAAAGGCTTCACTAGAGACGACGATGGCTTCTGGATCATTGTCTTCTTACTGCAATTGGCGACTTGTACGGTGACCCGACTGCAGACAGTTTTGGGAGAATAGGCAGCTTTCATCTGCGGCTACGATGCATCTCCAAACACTTGCTCGAGGGATGGGAGCCATAAGTGGCAGTGTCAGCCAAGACAAGATGAGGAGCAACGGCAAAACCTGGAGTGAAATAAGCATCGTCGCAATCGAGGGCCTCAGATAATGGCAGGTCCTCGTGGAGATTAGAAACGACCGGTTCGTTTCAACAGCGAGCTTCACTCAGCTGGCTGTGCTTGACCAGTGTCTGAGGTTGTCTTAGGTAATCCATGTCACAGGAGGGATCCCGTCCACGGTCCAGTCGGGTCATAGGCAGGGCGAGCTGTAGCCGGGCTAAGGTAATTCCGGTCCTGGTTCGCATTGGATGATCTGACAGGAGTTCGGTTGCAGCCAATGGAAGGCAGTGTCATATAAGGTACTTCGTGTGGGCCAACACTGGAGTGCGGTGCCTTACCTGCAGGCATGTACCCCGGTACCTAAGCGAAAATAGGCGTGCACGCAAGGTGGGCGATTTCCAGAGTCTCGACTTGTCTGGGCCGCTCCCCTTTTTTTTTCCCCCTCTGTCCAGGTGGGCCGGCCAGGCATACGCCCTCCCTGGCGAGTGATTGGCTGAATCTCCAGGATGAACACAGTACCTTCACATCTTGTGCCTGCTGGCTGTGCACGTCCAGGTCCCGCTGGAGTTTCTCGATGAGTTTCTGCAGCGCCGCCCAGCGGTTGTTTCTCTTTCTCTGCGTCTGTAATTCTGCCTCTGCCTCTGACCAGTGATATTTGACCACTAATTACCACAGGTTGGTTCCCAGAGTGACGACCATCCCATCTTCCATCTTGGTTTCTTGGAAGATGATGGACACCCATTGGGCTACAGTGAGGTAGGCTCACTTATGTACCCAATCATCATAACTGTCGTCATGAAGATATGCCTCATTCGATTCCCGATCCAGAAGTATCGAGTCTGGCACCACCTCACCTTGTGCGTGCTACTGACTTACGACTTCAGGTACCTGTAGAGAGAAAGTAAGGCTAGCGCAGGTACAAATTAAAATTTTACAACTCGTTGATAAACACTCGTGAGTGAGTGGAAATAAAACACGTACCAAATCAAAGTACCGCCGTCCCCCCCCCGAGATTGAGGGCAGAAGAAACACCACGTCCGCCCGTCTCCAGCGTCTCCAAATCTTCTCCATCCACCCATCTCTTCCGGCATCCCATTCCCACCTCATCCATGATCCGTCAGTCCTATCCCATCCCATCCCATCCTATCCCGGTTGTTCCTTCTCCTTGACACCCCCCCCCCCCCTTTAAACCCCCCTCCCACACACTTTCTTGCTGCCCCGTTTCTGGCTTCTGGTTTCTGGTTTCTGCGGCCTGCCCTGGTCGTCCTGTCTATTTTTTTTTTTTTTTTTTTTTCCCCTTCTATCCCCTCGACGACACCGCCGGCACGTTGTTCGTCCCGTCTCGTCCTTGTTGGTGAACTTGGTTGGGATCGTGTGCTGCTGCTGCTGCCGCTGATACTGAGGTCGGTGATTGTCGCTCGTTTGCTGCTTTGCTTCCTTAGCATCCGTCAATCTGCCGTCATTTCGCGTCTGCCAATTGCCATTTGCATTTGGGCCCCCTCATCTCCCGCCGTCTCCAGTCTGCAAGACTAGCTACTATCGAAAATCTGCAGCTTGTTGGAACTTGTTGTTGCTGTTATTGCCTGCCTTTTTGTCTGGAGATCTCCCTATCCTTTCCCAATCCTCCTTGCCGACCCACCGTCCGAACCTCCGGCTCCTACGCCCGCTACCTTGCCTTACTCATTTTCTGCTCCTTCACAGCCTACCTCTTACCTCACTTTTCTCCTCTCTCATTCTCTTTTTCGGCCATTGACGGCGTTGTCGCTCGCTTCTTTCCCTTCGCCGCTCACGGACACACCTTTTGGGCTGTTTTTGTAATCCCGTACATTTCAGCCCCGAAAAGAAAAAGGTCCATCAACATTCTTCGTCGTTCTTATCCCTCCCACTGCCGCTCGCTACCCCTAATCCGAATCTGCAACTGGTAACCCGTCGTCCCCGTGCACCACCGACCTCGAGATCGTCAACAAGGCCTTGCTGTTTCTCTCTCGCTCACCCCCGCCATTCGTTTCTGCTTTCTGAGAGAGTCGCGCGCGTGCCCCCGAACACCTTTCTCTGTATTCTCTCTCTCTTCCCCGTCCACTTGAGACGAGCCGTCTCGAACGACAAGACAAGACACCGCTCCCCCTCAAGGACAGGCATCAAGCAACAACAAAAAACCAGCCAATCCGACGTTCCTATTTCCGTCAATTCCTCCCGTTCGACATAGAGAGCAGTTCGCGAACCTTGCGCCCTTTGACACCGGCCACCCCGCTACCCGCATCCCAGCCATCTCGAGACAGTTCAAACTGGGCTTTTCGCAGCACACTGAGCATCAAGGGGTCCGTACCCACAGACGGGCTACTCTTCGTCTCGTCTCATCCTGACACTCACAAAAAAGACAAGACGACCAAGCACCAGCCAAGAACACGCCAGGGATCTGCCCGCGACCCTCCACCCTTCCCCGACCAGGCCCTACCCTTTCGCATAACTGGGAACCACACCAGCGGCATATCAACATTAAACCAACCATACAGCCCTCACTCTAGTGCTACCCGGCAATCAATCAATCCCAGCATAGCATAGCCTTCCCTCTGCTCCGCTCCACGCCAGTCCGCAATACAACAACCCCGGGCCTGACATATCCATCTTTGCCCCGTCCATCCTCCTCCACCCCAAGCAAACAGGAGGTCTCGGCATAGGAGCCATTGAATCGCACAATCCCGCTCCAAGTCCACCGTAACAACCATACAAGCTTTATTTTATTTACCCTCTGGTGTTGTTGGTTGTTTCCTCCCCCTCCCTTCTCAACACCAAGCCCGAACGATGCAATGATGATATACGGGCATCAAGACGTCGATCTCAGCGGTCCCAGTCCCGTTTCGCGCCCAGGTTCGCCGCCAGGCATGACGTCCTCCAAATCCTCCAAATCCTCCTCCTTCAAGTCCTTCCACTCCGACGACAACAGCGTCCTGGACGACGTCAGCCACTTCGAAGACATCGGCCTCGACGACGACGCAAACAACTACGAAGCCGCCCGCGTCCGCGAACCCCACGCCGTCAAAAAACCCCACGGACAGCCATACTCGCGATCCTACTCCACCTCTTCCGCCGCGCCAGCATCATGGAAGCGCCCTCCCTCCCGCTCCCCCCCGATGGCACGCGACCTGGCAAAGCCCAGGAGCACCAACCTCGCCGCCGCAGACCTCGCGCCAAACTCCCGCTCCCGCTCGCGGCCCCCCTTTCTTGCGCTGAAGACTGACAGCCACGTCCTCGTCAGCGGCCGCAGCCCCAGCGCCGGCCGCGTTCCCGATCGTCACCGCAGCCCCGAGAACCCCCGCGGCTTCGCGAGTCACTCGACGACCTCCCTCGCCTTCCCCCGCCGAAACCGCTCCCCGAGTCCCAACTTCTCCTCCCTCCCGCGGGAGCCGAACATGCCCATCAAGCCCCGCCGCGGCAGCTGGCAATCTCAACAAGACCGAAAGTCCGTCTTCGACCTCGAAAAGGAGTGCGACGAGGACGACACGGACGACATCCCAGACGGCCTTATCCTCGACAACGTTCCCATCTCTCCCCGTCCGCGGACGGAACGCACACCCAGCAGACCGACCTCGTCAGGGGCTTCGAGGTCACCCAACAGACCACAGCAGAAAGAGCGCGTCCGCAGCGTCGGAAACGGCACACCCCCCGTCCCCGTCGACTCGGGCTGTCTACGATCGCCCTCCTGGAAATCCGACTCAGCCCTGTGCTCCATCGGCGAGAAGGGCCATCACAACGCGCAGCCGGAGCCGCTGAAAGCCCGGGCTCGAAGCTGGAACCTCGCCTTGGCCGATCTCAACTCGGAAGCCAAGGCCCTGACGGAGAAGCTCGAGGAGCACTCCGATTACGTCCGCGAACGCGCCGCCGAAAAAGCCAACCCGTCCTCGGGACGTCCCAACACGTGGGGCGGCAAGCCGCTGGACCAGCAGCTCGCCCAAAAACCCAGGGTCAAGTCCGCACTGCCCGAGCTTCCGCCGATCCGGCACCAGACGAACATCATGATCGACCCACTTCCGATTTCCAAGGAAAAGGAGGCCGTTCTGAGTCGTACGCGCCCCTCGTGGCTTCCACCCAAGGACCCCGCGGAGGAAAAGCGCCACCTGCGCGAGTACAAGAAGATGATGGCCCGCAGCGCTGAAGCAGATCGCCGTCGCGAGGCCTCGCGTCTGGAAAAGACCACCTCACGTGACACGGCCGCCGACAGCGTCATGCGGATTTGGGAGGACGACATCATCCCGCGATGGACCGCCGCCGTTCGCGAGCGCCGCACGCGCGAGATGTGGTGGCGCGGCATCGCCCCGCGCAGCAGGGGCACCGTCTGGGCGATGGCCATCGGCAACGAGCTCGGCCTCTCCGAGACGTCGTACAAGGCCGCGCTCGGCCGGGCGCAGGAGCTCGAGGAGCGCGTCAAAGCCGGCAGAGGCGATTCGGAGGACATCAGGAGAGCGGCGTGGATTTCCAGCATCCGCAGGGACGTAGCCGAGCACACATGGCAGGATCTCCGCATCTTCCAGGTCGGCGGCCCGCTCCACCAGAGCCTCGTCGACGTCTTGTCTGCGTATGCTCTGTACCGGAGCGATATCGGCTACGTCAGAGGGTGTAACGTGAGTGGATCACTGGGTTGTACACGCGCCGGACTTTATACTGACTACCCTTCACAGACCGTTGCCGCACTGCTACTACTGAACTTGCCCTCGCCGGCTGCCACCTTCGTTGCCCTCGCCAATGTCCTCAACCGTCCGCTCCCCCTCAGCTTCTACGCCGACGACCCAGGCGCCAAGGCATCCGCTTACAACCTCGTGATGCAGACCCTCGGCGCCAAGTCCTCGCAGCTGCACGGGCACTTGACCAAGGACATCTCCGAGGGCGACGCGGACTTTTACATGGGTAACTTCTTCATGGGTCTGGGAACTAACCACCTGGCCATGGACGAAGCAGCTCGCCTCTGGGACGTTTATGTCTTCGAAGGCGACGCTGTTCTTGTGCGGGCGGCTGTTGCCATGCTCATACGCCACGAGATGGCACTGCTCGGCATCAAGTCTCCCGGTGAAGCGAAGAAGTACATCGAAGGCGGTGCCATCAGCAAGGCTGCTGTCGGCAACGCTGGCGCCGAGGATCGCTGGATGAAGCTTGTCCGCGAGGCCGGCAAAGCCTAATCCAGCACCATCCGGCTTCTCCATCTCGCACCCGTTCTAATTTTTTAACGCTTGATGAATATCTCGGACTCGGAACTACGACTTGATCCTAAATGTTTATATCTAATCTCCCGGGCTCGGTCAATGAACTCAAACCAGCCCCCCATCGGAGGGAATCACACACATACACACACACCAAAACACCAAGCTCGAGGCTCCGTGGGCGTGTATAAAGAGCACCGGCGTCTGTGGCGCGATGGAGACAATATTTTGTGGGAGCTGGGTTTTGTAGCATTTCTTGTTTTTCTCTTTCTTCACTTCTGGATCTGGAGAGGAGTTTTATTTCAATTTGTTTGTCGACTGGATGTTTCGCAGTGCGCGAGCATCCAGCGACGCAATACTGGAGACGGGACTGTAGATACGCATCATCATGCGCAGCCTCTGGTCTGGCTTCCTCTGGATAAACACACAATGTCTTTGGTCCTGGATAAAATCCGGATTGACAAAACTATATAGATTCTGCATCGTTGCTCCCCACATGGCTGCGACCTCGAAACGGAGTTGGTCATATTTTGTCATCATCATCTGTTACATTCCCGGCGTCACCCGCGACCCGCATCTTGGGTGTTTTGAACCATTTACTGCATGCTGCTAGAAACCGGGCGGGTTTTGACAAACCAGCTGTGCATCCTACAGGTGTTGATCACCTTTTCTTTTTTCGCTTCTTGATATCCCTTCTATTCGTATCGAAGTCGTATAGTAGGAGGAAATCCAAATACTGTGACCGAAAACGTTTCACTCCAGACTTTTTAATACTATTCCACCATTACCATTACCAACTTAATTGCAAGTTCTTCCCAGGCAGTTTGCGGGATCTCGTTGGGACATCGTCATTCGTCTGCAACGTGATTCCTTGTCTCTCACTTGAAGGCTAATAATTTGTCTTCTCATGCCTAATTCGAACCTCAGTCAGAATTGAGTATGCCATACTTGTGTTCTCAAGGCGTTCAATTAACGCGAGAAGCGCGGACAACCACACGACATCCGACTTCATGAGATGCGAAGTGAAAACAAACAAATCTTTCGACCGCTACGGCGTCTTTCTAGCCCAGATTCACCAGATTATAGAAAAGCCATCCTCAACCGCATGCAGCCACCCGTGGTCCTGACCTGCTTCGTGAGGCTCGTAAGCGTATTTTGGATATGCTGAATCTTAGTGCTCATACACTAAGATGCGACGAAGTGGAAGAGTCTTTCAAATCCGTGATGAATTAGTCGTCCATTGCCGCCCGGAACCTCCGCCCAAACCGCCCAAATGAACAAACAACTGGAGAAGGGCTACTATGCGGCCCCCGAGTACTTTTTTTGGTCTCCTCTTCAAATGTCCTCCTCTACTGCATGGCCGTCTGCTTTAGCGTACGTCGATCTACACCAGAACCCTGGAAAGATTCCTCTAGCTGACAATCTCCTCCGATTCCTCGAGCACCTCCTCCACAATCTCCTCGATGATCTTCTCCTCGCCTTCGGGAACAGCCTGTGCCTTCTGGGAGAGGAGGTAGGCGACGATGTCACTTGGCACACCGAGAGCTTCGCGCTCCTCGGCGAGCTCGGACTCGATGGACTCGCGCCACGCAACCCACTCGTTGAGCTGGCGACGACGGTTCTCGACGACCTCGCGATCGGCCGAGGCGCCACGGTCCTGGTCCTCCTGTTCGAAAACGCGGCTGTACTCGCGGAGGTTCTTGCGGATCTGCTTCTGCTCCTCCTTGGTGAGGAGAGTGGCGGGGCGCGGACGCCAGGCCCACTGCTTGAACTTCTCGACGGGCTCCTCGCGGAGAACCTCACCCTTGAAGTCGTAAATGTGGTAGCCGTTTTCCATCTGATACACGTTAGCTTTTGAATCAAAAGTTGAGTTGCGGGTGGAAAGCACGTACGGTGTGCTTCCAAAAGGATGCCCATGTGGCTACGAATCGACCTGAAGGATCCCACTCGATATCAGTTACGCCGTAGTGATCGCCAGTGTTCATGAGCTGGAGGTTTGCAGTCAGGTCCTTGTCGGACTCGGGCTTCTCGCCCTCGAAGTCGAGGTCGAAGAAGTCCAAGTCGGAACTCTGCTGGTTGGCGATGGTGGCGATGACGACGAAACGACCGCGAGGAGACCAGTAGATAGCGTTGCTGTTCTTCTTGTCGAGGGTGCGAAGGTGCTTGAAGTTACCCACGGCGTTGCCCTTGGCTTTCTCGGGGCAAAAGAAGGCGACGGAGGTCTTGGGGGCGACAGCGGTGGGCCCGACGGGTTCCGGCGTGGTGATGATGGCGAACCTGTCGCCCTTGGGCTCCCAGGCAAAGTTGATGACGGTGTCCTTGATGGTATCGACGACCTCAACGGGAACGCCCTTCTCCTTGATGCGGAAGATCTCAAGCGTTGTGGCCTGAGACTTCTTGGACTTGGAGTGGCGGTCGACCTTGACGCAGAGGTAGGCACCCTCGGATTGCCAGTGCAGCTTAGCATCAGAGACGGAGAAAAGGGGAAGTTGTCTCACTACCTCCTTGGTAGGGATGCTCATGAGACCAACCTTGGCGGGGTTGCTGCCAATTTCGGGGGTCCAGTAGGTGAGAAGCTGCTCGTGCTGCTTGACGCCTTCTCTTTGCGGGGAAGCAGGGGCCCAGTCAAAGTCCATGATACCCTCAATCTTGATGGAGGTCTTGTCGAGGAGATTCATGCGGGGAAGCTCGTAGATGGAGATACCGGTTTGGTAGTTGAGACGGGCGACGTACTTCTCGTCGTGGGACCACTTGAAAGCGGGCCAGAGGAGCTTGCGCTGCTTGGCTTCGTCGAGGCCTGTCATGTCCAAATTTGCGAAAGAACGGAGAGGCTTGCCACTCTCGACACTCCAGATAATGTAGTTCTTGCCGTCCTCGTCGATGGACAGCGCCGGGTGGCCCTCCTCGGGAATGGAAATGGGACGAGGAGACCAGGTGACGAGGTACTTTTCACCAGGAGACCAGTCGCAGAACATGACGCCTGGGTGGGCGAAACGTTGTTGCCGCGTCCAAGAGGCACCGCCCCAGATCTGAACACCCTGACCATGGACTGAGGTGAGGTAGGTTCCTTGCGGCGACCAACGAATGAAGGTGTCGGTCCAGTTTTGCCTGTCGACGACGTTCTCGGGCTGGTCCTTCTCATTGTTCCAAAAGACGCCAACGGTCTCGCCACGGTACATGGCGAACTGGTCTCTGCCGCGACCGCTGGGATCCTTCATGAACGATCTCAAGTGCTCCTTCTCGGTGAACTCTTCAATGTGAGGCGGCGTGTACTCCTCATGGACCTTGCCTTCGCGGCCATAGCGGTCGATATCGGTGAGCTTGTTGACACGAAGGGTGTGCTTCTTGTCGAGGGGAACCTGGTCCAGGCCGCGGACGGCGGCGGCAGCCTCGCCAGGAGAAGAGAACTCAACGAAAGCGAACCTGTCGCGGCGTCAGTATCGTGCCTTTATTTTTTATTGCTTCATGTCTCCATGCATGCGCGATCTGAACCCTGAGGAGGGGCTAGCTAGGATGCAGATCCACCGGGCCAAACGTACCTCAGCGACTTGCCGTTGTCGCCGATGGGCATGTAAATTAGGTCCTCCCTCGTCTTTCCAACCGAGTTCAACTTCTTCAACAAGAACTTGACGAGCTTGGGCTTCTGTTCCTCGGTGACTTCAGGAAGGCCATCGATGACGACGAAGGTGTCGTATCCCTGCTCCAGCTGGACCTCGTACTTCTCGCGCAGGTCGGAAATATCGATCTCCTCCTCATCGTACTCATCGTCGTCGAGATCTGCCTCACGCAGATGGTCGAAAGAGGGCGCCATGATTGTGACGACCTATGAATGCAGGCGAACTGGCAACAGCAGTTGACAGAGAAAAAGCCGGTGGTTTCTTCTTGGGTGGTAGGGGGAGGGGGCGTGTTGTCTCGGTGAAGGGTGCGATTTGCGGTGCGGTGCGATGGCTGATTGAGGTGGTGGGAAAAAAAAGAGGTGCCCCCAGTTGTGAGAGATGTGGGGTTCACTGACTATGGTTGGCAAAAAAAAAAAGTGCCCCGCGATTTTTTCTCAGTCTGTGAGGGTTTCTAGTTGCAGATTAGGTCTCGAGAGGAAGAGTACGATCGTCTGAAAGTCCACGACTGCGCTGGTAAATCAAATGTCGATGACTTGAGTTCGTGATTACGCCTCAGAGAATACCTTAGGAAACAGCAATGACCCTCGCGCACAAATTTGGGCGGCTGCTCGAAAGTTTTCGGTTGTCGAACTGGCAATCGTGTGGGCTGGAACAACTGTTTCTACCGGCTCCGAAGGAAGCCCCTCGCTACCTAGGTACGGTACGGGCTTGTGAACAAACCTCCACCTGACGCAGCAGAGGCATGTACTGGATCTACCCAGCAAAGGTCACGTGCAAAATCTGCCGGTGAAAAAGTGACATTCACCGCCCTCACCTCCCCCGCCCAAACCCGGTCGTCGATGTTGAGGTACCTAAGGAATTGCCCTGCGCACCGACCACAGCGCGCTCTTGCAGTGGAGGATGGACGTCTGTAGAATCGGCACAGCGCCTGAGGTGGGAAGCTGCTGCCCAGTCCAAACCCCCACTTCGCCAGGCTGAACTCAGGTGTCTCCCAAATTTTCGAGAATCGATTTTATCTGAAGAGCTCCCGAGGCTGAAGGAGTCCGCACTTATTCCACGACGACATCTCTGCTTCCACCCTCCCTCACCGACTCAGTCACCGTCTCTTTTTGATACAGAGTGTCTGAAGCAACACGCACACACACACATTCACTATGGTTCGTCTCTTGATTCTCTTGGCTAGTCGGACCTTGTCCCCACTGACTTTGGCAACTTGCAGTCATCCTTCAGCCCGACGCAAATCTTCGAGGATGGAACCACCGAGGAGAAGGGAGAGAACGCCCGTCTCTCTGCCTTCGTCGGCGCCATCGCAGTGGGCGACCTCGTGAAGAGCACACTCGGCCCCAAGGGTATGGATAAGATTCTGCAGTCTGCGTATGTCGAAAACCCCCGTACCCCGCTACTGCAAAACAGCATCTAGGGTCCACCGCCTTTAGCTGACAAAACACCATGAATCAGCTCAACCGGCGAGATTATGGTCACAAACGACGGCGCCACTATTCTCAAGTCTATCGCCCTCGACAACGCCGCTGCCAAGGTGCTGGTGAATATCTCGAAGGTGCAGGATGACGAGGTCGGCGACGGCACCACCTCCGTCGCGGTGCTCGCCGCGGAGCTGCTCCGCGAAGCCGAGAAGCTGGTCGACAAGAAGATTCACCCCCAGACAATCATCGAGGGCTACAGAATAGCAAGCCAGGCCGCCCTCAAAGCCTTGAACGAGTCCGCCGTCGACCGCAGAAACAATCCCGAGGCCTTCAAGAAGGACCTGCTGGCCATTGCCCGCACCACCCTCAGTTCAAAGGTCCTCGCCCAGGACCGCGACCACTTCTCCAAGCTCGCCACCGAAGCTGTCCTGCGACTCAAGAGCTCCTCCGACCTGAGCCACATCCAGATCATCAAGAAGGCCGGCGGCAAGCTGAGCGATTCCTACCTCGACGAGGGCTTCATCCTCGACAAGAAGATTGGCGTCAACCAACCCAAGCGCCTCGAGAAGGCCAAGATCCTGGTGGCCAACACATCAATGGACACCGATAAGATCAAGATCTTCGGCGCCCGCGTCAAAGTCGGCTCCACCAGCAAGCTGGCCGACCTCGAGAAGGCAGAGAAGGAGAAGATGAAGGCCAAGGTTGACAAGATCAAGGCGCACGGTATCAACTGCTTTATCAACAGACAGCTCATCTACAACTGGCCGGAGCAGCTCTTCACCGACGCCGGCATCATGTCCATCGAGCACGCCGACTTCGACGGCATCGAGAGGTTGGCCTTGGTGACGGGCGGAGAGATCGCTTCCACATTCGACCACCCGGACCAGGTCAAGCTGGGCTCATGCGACGTAATTGAGGAGGTCATCATCGGTGAGGACACCTTGATCAAGTTCTCTGGTGTCGCGGCTGGAGAGGCCTGCACGATTGTGCTGCGCGGTGCCACGGACCAGCTTCTGGACGAGGCTGAGCGCAGTCTGCACGACGCCCTGGCCGTTCTATCGCAGACGGTCAAGGAGCCGTGGACGACTTTGGGCGGTGGATGCGCCGAGATGGTCATGGCCAAGGCCGTCGAGGGAGCTGCTACTCGTGTCGAGGGCAAGAAACAGATGGCCGTCAGCAGCTTCGCCACTGCTCTACGCCAACTGCCTACAATCCTGGCTGACAACGCCGGTCTCGACTCTGGTGAGCTTGTCGCCCGCCTGAGAAAGGCCATTTACGACGGCATGACGAATTACGGTTTGGACTTGTTGACACCAGGCGGGGGCATCGCCGACATGCGCGACCTGGGTGTTGTGGAGAGCTACAAGTTGAAGAGAGCAGTGGTGTCTTCGGCCAGCGAAGCCGCAGAGGTATTTTGACCCCTGCACAACCCTTTGACTGCGCATATGACTAACATTGAACAGCTTCTGTTGCGTGTGGACGACATCATTCGGGCAGCTCCTAGAAGGCGGGAGCGGGCTTAATTGAGACACGGTAATGACTGCAGCACGGAGGAGTCCCTGTGTAGTCGCGGGAGGCGAAGGGCAGTGGGCAGTAGACAGACCAAAAGTGATTTTCGCATGTTGACGGTTGAGGGAAGACAAAAAGTCAATACCATAGATGTAGGGGTCGACCTCAGGGCTGATGAAACAATAGCAGTATCATGAATGAGCCTCAACTCTAACGCTGTGTTACTGTCGTGAAACCTGGTCAGTTGCGGGGGACGGGCCGCCCTTTGGTTGCTGTTCAGGTCAAGCCGGTTAAGGCGGGCCAATTTTAGGGTAGTCGGGATGAGGTTATCAATCGCCCTGTCGGACAAGCCAGCATGGTCATGGGTGACAAAACAAGCTTCACATGCACACCACACACAATGTATGGGCAAGGAGAATCCAGCTGGCCAGGTTCTCCACACATCATGCTTAAACTCTGAGTCTTAAATCGACTTGCCTGCCAGAACTTAACTGCGCACGCTGCACGTTCAGACGCAACCGCCCCATGGGCCCAGACTTCCGCACGTCTGGAAGTCGGACAAACCATTCATTTTATGTTCGTCTCAACATGCCTTCCTGCAGTTCTTCATCTCATCACGTCTGCCGCTCTCCTTTTTTAAAGATGCATGTACACGCAACATCCACATCAGGTCAGGCCCACAGACCCGCTGATCGATATGTCTAGGGATGGAGCCGAAGCGAGGAGGAGCATTGTCCAAGTCACTGAATCGCAAAAAGAATTTCTCCACCACCTTGAAAACACTGCCGGGACGGATACGCGCAAGTTCGCTTGACGGTCCAGTTCTGCGCTTGGAGCGATTCCTGGCACTGCTCTGCCTTGGAAGATCAACCATGAAAGAAAAAATACCACAGATGCTAAGCATGACGCCGCCAGAACCCCCTCCTGGAATAGAAACCGGCCTCGGTAGTCAGCTTCATCCCCACCCACCCCCCGGGGACTCGGGATGAACACAGATACATACGACAACAAGGACCATACGGACGAATCGTAGGTTCCTTGAACACGGGCTCAAAGGAAAAAATGGCACACACACGCGCACACACGGACAGACCCGTATTCAGTGGATCGGTATTGCGGCACAACGACGTAGGTACCCGCGCAGCGTACCACCTGCGATTGGCTCTCGCCGCAGTCAGAGGTAGAAAGAAAGCTCCAACACAGTCGTTGGTCCGAGCCTGGTGTCGTATGTAATTCCTGCGTATGTGCGTTCTTGGAGTGAGAGCCATGGATGACGGAACATCCATCCAAGGCAGCCAACACGATGGCTAGCTGTCGGGGCTTGCACTAGTACTGGGACGCTACTCCTTTCTTCTTCTTCTTCTCCTCCTCATCCTCCTCGTTCTGCTTTCAGGCACCGGACTGACACCGCTCGTTCTGCATTGTCCTTTTTTCCTCTCTCCTCTGTCTCTCTCCTTTCCAATCGTTTGGCGTTTCTTACTGGGGAAAATAGAGATAGAACAGTTCACCTTGTGTTTTCTTGCAACGAGCATGCCATAACTTCATGACGGTTGTTTTCTGCCCATTATATCGACTTGCTCTGTTTCGTCCCGCTCTGCTCTGTCCGTCCGCGTGCCAAGGCCGGCTCTGAGACAGGGCAGTGGTGAAGCCCGATGGCTGCCCCGCTGAAGAGACACGGCAGCTTGGCGGCATGGTGAGTGACACCCTCATTCCTCTAGTCTCAAGTCGACAGCAGCAAATCGATGTTCCCATTGCAATTAGATCGGGTCATCCTCAGTTCCTTAGACGGGATGCCTTCACTCTATCGTTTTATTCCAATTAACACCCGTCAGTGTCGTGTTACTCGCCTGCGCCGCCTGGATATCCTCACGATACAGCAGCAGTGCTGCCTTTGGTAAGTCACACAATCCTTGACGTCTTCAACTTTCTACATCTGCACTGTACTCATGATAAGTACTTCCAAACAGAAAGACCAATACACTTTTCCATCGTAACTCTCTTCGAGTCCGGCCTTGTCATCGCAGCATGGTGTAGACGGGAATCACAAAACAAAGGTGCGCTGGACGACGACTTTCAACTCGCTACGTTCGACAACTCAGTACCACGCCGGCAGCAATGTCTTCAAAACAGTGTCAGCTTCATTCGAAACCGAAGGCTTTCGCCGTCACCCTGCCTCGTCCTCGGTTGCGCAATTGTCCTGCGAACGTTTTTATTTTGGCGCACGATCCGCACAATTCATTGTTCATGGGAGAGCTTCGAGGTATGGAAGCTGTCATCAGTCAATGTACCAGTCGTGCTATGCAACTGACCAACACGCAACCGCAGACCTTTCTCCCAGCCTTCGTAACACTCTACACTGCTGCGTTACCAACCGCGATCAAACTCCAACAAACACTCAGCGACCAACCACGCTCTCGCCACTGCTTCAGCGCAACTAACATCCGCTACCTCTTCCTTGCCGTTATCTGGGCTTCCGCCGCGAGATCCACGCTCGCCCTTTCCAGCCAAACCGCCGGCGCAATCTGTCCCCGAGGCTTTCTCGGCTGGGAGCGACAAATCCCCCTGGCTCAGGTTATAACCGTCGCTCTCGACGCGGTCCTAATAGTCCACCTTTCACAATGGCGGCAGCAGAACACGGCAGAAGATGCGCTGCAGGCATGGTCCTCTGCTTCTCGTCTGTTCTTGGGCTCTGCCGGCGTCTTGGCCATTCTCGCCTGCTTCTCCTTCTACAACCTACGAAATGTACGATGGGCGTTCTTACTACACTACGTCGCGATTCGAGATCTCTTGATCGACAGCACGATTGCCGCCATCGCGATTCTATCCGGCTTCTACGTCATGGCCGATCTCCATCCCAGCAGCCTGGCCATGATAACGACAGCTTCGGGCGTATACGCGCACCAGCTGGTCCGGATGTTGCAGACCGCCGCACCGGCCGACGATTCGCTGATGTACATGATTTCTGGCGGGGTTGCGATCGCCGGTGTTGGGCTGCTGCTGCGTTACGACAAGGACTTATCGAGGCCCTCCTCTGGTTCTTCGAGCGACCATCGACTCATAAGGTTCCTCGCCGGCTGGTACGTCGTGCTGGTCGGTTTTCTGTGCAGCACGTACCTTGTTTTCTACCCGGACATTTCTTCGGCCGATACGCTATCGTTTCCCGATCTGCTGTCCGTTGAAAACGCAAAATCGGACAAATGGATCAGCCAGGCGAACCAAAGTAGCACGTTAGACGAGGCGGTGCGGAACTACCGCGTCCGCTACGGCATACCTCCACCGCCGAATTTCGACAAATGGTACCAGTACGCGGTCGCCAACGGATCCCCCATTATCGACGACTTCATGCAGATCAACGATGACCTGTTCCCCTTCTGGGGAGTTTCGCCAGACGTGCTCAGGCAGAGAACGAGCCATGTCTTGGAGTTTCCCCGGCTTGGAATGGGAGGTTTGCGTATTCGCGGTGGCAAGGTCGATGTCACCCCTGGTACCCCCGGATCGCACAAGTGGATGATGGAGTCGATGCAGGAAATGGTCAAGCCGTTTGCCGAGTTCCTCCCTGATCTGGACTTCGCCATGAATCTCAACGATGAACCCCGTACGGCCGTGCCATTCGAGGATATGCAGGTGCTCAAAAGAAACGCGTGGGACTCACGAGCAAGACTCTCAATCAGGGAGAACACAAAGGCTTTTGACAAGTCAAAGCATTCATGGAGCGACAAGGACAACATCCGAGGACCCGAGGACGAATCGCCATACTTCTCAAACCACATCCGTGACCAGATATACTACGACTTCATCGTGCCCACATGTCCTCCAGACTCTCCGGCGAGGAACACGAGGTGGTGGAGTCGCCGCGAGTCCTGCCGCGACTGCCTCCTCCCCCACGCCGTCCGCGTCTACGAAAACGCGTTGGAGCACCACCCCGTGGTCTCCAATTGGACGACGGCGACAGACCTCTGCCACCAGCCCGATCTAGCGTACCTTCACGGCTTCTTGCTCTCGCCGGCCGCGGCGGTCTTCTCCAAGACGCCGTTTCCCGTATTCAGTCAGAGCAAGACGTCCGGGTTTGCGGATATCCTGGTTCCCTCGCCGTGGAACTTCGACGATAAGGCGGCTTACGACGAGCAGGCGGACGTGGTGTACGAAGAGAAGAACAATGTCATGTTCTGGAGGGGTTCTGCTACTGATGGATACGCCGCGAGGGGCTCATGGCAGAGTTTCCTTCGCGCCAGGTTTGTTCAAGCCGCGAATTCACCATGGGAATCCCCCGTGTTTCAAGGTGAGGTCGCGCAATCCGACGAAGGTCTGTCCTTTGACGTCGGATTTGTAGGAGACTGGAGAAAATGTCATGAAGCCGATTGCGAGGCCGAAAAGGTCACTTTCTGGGATGGACAGGACGAGCCGAACAAGACCAAAGTTAAGTTTCAGGACCACTGGAAGTACGCTCACCTGATGGACCTCGACGGCGCGGGCTTCAGCGGGCGCTTTATCCCCTTCTTACGCAGCAAGAGCCTGGTCTACAGGAGCGGCATCTTCAGGACGTGGCTGGCGGAGCGGGTGCACGTATGGCGGCACTACGTCCCCGTCGATGTGAGGCTTCGCGAGCTGAAGGGACTGTTATCTTTTTTTGGGGCGGATTATGAGGGGAAGACCAGGGCAGGGGAGATTGCGGGGCAGGGAAGGGAGTGGGCGGCGAAGGCGCTTCGCAGGGAGGATATGAGAATTTACATGTTTCGGTTGTTGTTGGAATGGGGGAGACTGGTTGATGATGAGAGGGAGGATCTCGGATTTAGGCATGATATATGATACCCCTTTCCCTTTAACTTGTTCGTCCAGTAAGGTGGATGGAAACTATCCTTAAGGAAGCATTGGATACGGCGGTAGTAATTTCTTGAGAAGGTTAGTGATTACAACATGGCTACGTGCACACTTTTCGAATTTAGATGATCTAATTATTCGCCGAACATTTGAACTTGATGTCTGAGGCCCGGGGGGTTAGATCTTCAGACCATGACCATTTGTTTTTCTGCATCTTTGGTCTATCTTTGTGCACTGAATAGTGACGAACAAGGGTTCGACATTCCTGCCTCAGCAGCATGATGCTCATATATGAGCATACAGGCTGGCAGGGTTGCGGTTGTTTAATCGAGTCACATTCGCCATGCTGGAGACAAAAATCGCTGCCTCATAAGCGCCATTCGCCTCGGGTCGATCCTACGGGCTTTTTGATAGAGCATCCCAATGCCCCGCATACCGGTGTCTAAAGCCAATATCCCGCTGCTTGAGGGGTAGCTGAGGGAAGTTGTATAATCCAGGCATGCAATATCACAGACATGCAGTATTATGTCCTCTGATAGTGAATCATCCTTGGCCACAAGGCGCAGTCGAACGAGGTGGTTTACAAATTCTCTTCTCTACACGACTAACCTCATCCTGCGAGGAAGGTGCCATCGGGCTGGTCGTCCTTGAGAGGTTATTTTCACATACGGATTGCCCGTCCCTCTGCGCGGGTGCTGTCTGGATTAGCTGTCTTACCCTGGGAATTCATACTTGCCCAAGGTTTCTTCGAAGACCTTGGAGGGTAGAAGATCAAGGATATCGGGCTCATCTTCGTCGACATCTTGCAAGACTTCGTTATGCCAGTCAAAGCTGACAAGCTGCCCCTCGCGCATAGTGTTGTTGGTTCCTATTGCATCTTCGCTAGAGCCCTCTGGCTGATCTCTGACATTACCTGGAGGTCCGGTATGCTGTTTCAGGTTCATGTCGCTTGGTAGTACCCTGAGGCATAGTCGTAAGCTGGTTTTAATGACGATCCGCGGACTTCTGTAGCCCTTCCCACTCTGTCGCTTATTCCGCCCGGATGAAAAACAGACATAATAATATAAAAAACCAATATTCAATATAAGCACTAATATCTTTTACTTTAAGGCAATAAGTACTAGAGACTAATATCTTATAGCTATATGTAAATATTCTATATATTAGTTATTATATTTAGATTATAAATAAGAGCTTAATTAAATAATTAAATATATTCATTATACTTCTTTATTATATAAAAGTAATTATACTTAATTAAAGTTATTATCTTATAATTTTAATTTTATATTTAAATACAGAGCTGCGGACGAGGTAGTATAAGTTTAAGAACGTATTAAAGAACGCCTACTTAATCTTAAGCTTAGAAGGGTTAAACCGGGCATTTACTCTACGAGAATAAACGAATGAAATAAAGGAGGAGTCTTGGATTACGAAGGAAAGCTGAAAATCACCTAGTAGCAGAGTTACACATCGCTTGCGCTTCGGAGGATAGAGCGAATGTCTAAGAAATTTCAACATCAAACACCGGAGAGAACAAGCTCTTACTGATACTTACAGCCCATGACGGGTGGTTTTCAGGATGTTGAAAGCAACTGCCAGTTGATATGCCAGCTCCATTCGCCACTTGAACATCACCACAGAAACATCTACTTTTTTATCACTCTTGAGCGGTCGGGTTCCAAACCACCTTACATTTCGCTGACTCGGAAGTCAACGCAAGCCAAGCCAATCCAGATACAGACGCTCTGCTCACATGCATAGCGAAGTGCTTGCAACAGGCTGCAACCAGGCGGAGCAGTCTCATATCTCTGTTTTCCAAAGACCTGAACGACCAGGAAGTTGATACGCGTAGCCACCCTCACGCACCGCCTCACAAGAGAACCTTCCTCTAAGCTCAGCGTAGGTTTACTACAGTACAGCACGGTAGAAAACCCTTCTGACAACGTGGATTCATTTTTACTCGTCACAGAAGACAAAGCTCCTCAACAGAAAGACACGTGCCCAGTTGGGACGACGGGCACAATAGACAAGACCAAGTAGCACGGGCAGACACCGTGGCAATCACTGACGCCACTGCTCACTTGCTTGAACCCAGACATCAGTCGGCCACCCATACGCCGTGAATTTGAGACTCAAGTGCCCCAGAATAGCAGCAGTGTGGCTGGCATACGGGGTCCAGAAGTTAAGTGGCGGCTTTGCTGATATACCTGCAGAGCGATTTATTGCTCATAATCAACACATGTAATCTCTAGTGCTGCTGTAGCGAATACACTCGTTACTATCACCTTCGTCAACGGACAGGGTAACTCTCCAAGTAGCTGTCGTTGTAGCAGCGGAAACATCAGGACAACAGGAGCGGAATCACTCAGAAGACAGCGTTGGAATGGGGCAAAAACCAACATGTCCCCAAACCGAACCGTATTATGCGCAATGAGCGGTCAACCGTAACTACTATCTCCTGGCTGCTGCAGGCTATGTGGGCGGTCAAAAACGGGGGGCGCGGGGGAGACGCACATACAAGACGGCCACGACCGGGCGAATCGCAGCGGGAATTGGTCGGATATCATTTGGATGGCACACCGATTCCCGTATGCTCGCTTCCAAATTTTCTATCGTGGCAAAGTCGAAGGGAAGCCGTCACAGTAGGAGAATTGAGTGTCACGAGCACGCAACTATGTGCGTGTCTCAAGTAGGGAGGCAGGAAGCGGAAGGAATCTCCACAGCCTATCGTCCAAAATGTGGTACCTAGGCTTCCCCGCTTCATTTGCAGCAGAAAGGGCGCCGTTGTCGACTGGAAGCCTCCCGAGGCCCTAGCCGCACAAAGACCAACCGTAGCTGGCTGACGGCAAAGGCCGTTGCTGTTGCGAGATCCAATCTCAAGGGATTGGTCCGAGAGATGAAAATGGCACGAACTTGGAATCACTGAACAATGGGCAGAGAAATGTGTAGCACGTAGCAAAAACATGTGGTTCAATCTTAGTGTGTTAACTTGCAGGGCACCATGTTGCCGAGATGAGGTATCATCAGTCTGCCGACGCTGTATCCTCTTTTTTTCCGTAGACGGGAATCCAGGTAGCAGGAGGGACGAAACTGCAGTGTTGCAATGAGTCAATCAGTCCCGTGTGTCTGTCACCACTGGTGCTCTAAAACGGGGGGCCCCAAATCACATGTGAGTGAGCCTTTCGTCCTTTGAGGGACAGCCGGCCTCGGGTATAGTAGGAAGGGACGACGAACCACCAGACGATCTCCTCGAGATGGGCTTGATTGTCGTTGACGACTGGAAACGCCGTCGTCGGTCGTGGCATTTTGGATCCCGCAGTCGCCCTAGGCGCCTCTGGGATCGCTTCCATGACGGATATTTGCCCAGGCTTGTACAAAGAAACGAAGGTCGAACGATTCCCATGTGACTACTACAAATTTGGGATTTGCGCACAGGATTTCCCAAGCTGTCTTTGGTAGGTTCCCCGGTCCCTGGCGTGTAATTGAGTGCATTGGGATGGGCCGTAATGTTTGTGATCTCAGCTTTTGGATCTGTCGTTCAAATACCGAACAATTCCACCACAGTTTGAACCGCTCAAAGACCTATATCTACTCAAGTACAGAAACCGATGGATATTAACACCAATGCTAGAATCCCATAGTGTGAATCGGAAGCTGACTGTCAGTGCAGAGAGATCGTGAAGAACCGTTTGATGTGGGCTGGGCCGTTCTCCGTTCTCAAGAAACATCCCCGGTGTGCAGCCAAACTAGACGAGCAGAGGTTGCCTATTCGTCCGTCTGGGTGGGGTACCGGTACGTATCCGACAAGCCTGCGATATGACCAGGCCAGCCCTGGCCAGCAACCATCTCAACAAAATTCGAACCCCAACAGAAAATTTCGGAAATCCGTAAAGGTCGAGGGGTTGAAAAAATCAGGAGAGCACACAACGACGCAGAATAGGAAGCGAGGAAGGCAAAACTAGGACCCTGGAATGCCGCGAGCTTCCAGAAAACGGCGTCCACCTTGTTTCAGGGTCTCAGCGACCTCTCCACGTCGACACTGGGCTCGACTACAAAGTAGGACGCTCGCTCAACTGGAAGTCGACGTCGATAGCTGACATCACATCCCGTTTCATCCCAGTGTCTCGCGGTTTCGCCCGCGTCGAACATTTCGCCCTTCCGTGCTCTTTGCCGTTCTGGGAACCGAACTGAGTCCATCGCGATTCAGAAGGCACCGAGCTATTTTTCTTTCGACCTTTGACGACGTCGTTCACTGCGGGCGTCAATTCAAGATTCACGCTTCCCCAGTAGGGGAACCCTGATTGGTGTATCGTTTCAGCGGTATGCTCTGCTTCCGATTGGCCAAGACTTTCTTCGCTTCTTTGTGCTGGCCAATGGAAGGGCTCCAGTCTGTCGTGTCAATCTTCTTTCTGCTGGTTCGTGGGAATTCAGCAGAAAGCAAGTCACTAGCGATGCTTGCAGCAGTACGTACCCGGCTGGACCTTTTTTTCTTCTTTTTTTCTCCCCTCTCTTGATCCTGGTCTGCTTGTTCTATCGCTCCTCACATGACACATAATAAGTAGCGTACTGGTAGTGTAAGCTGAGGTGAGAGCGTGGGGACCACAGGTACGTACTCGCTATCCCCTCCAAGTGCTACGGTATATCGATGGTTTCCCCAATGAATCCTTCGCATCGCATCAACACGATGGAATCCAACGTTTTTCGCCCTGGTCCATTGCGGCTCAGAGAGTCATATCCGTCGAATAAAAATACCGTAGCTCGGCCCAGAGAGACACCAAAAATGACCAGAATCTCCTGACGTCAAGCAAGCGGGACGAGGAAGGGCAACGAGGATGGGAATCCGCACAAGCAAGCCAACTGCCACAGGCTCTGTCTGGCCCGTGCTTGTCTCGACTGACAAGCGTTGCGGCGATCTGACTCGTTCTCGATGAGGGTACAGGGCCGGTGGCGTCTAGAAGTAAAGGATTTTCCGATCTGGATCTCGAGTCTTCACATGCGTAGACGGCTGGTCCGAGTTGAGCTCGACGCGAGGCAGTCCGACGCCTTGGGCGACGGATGATCCGTTGAGGCTGTTGCACCGCTAGAAACAGTGCCAATCGATATGCGGAGATTGGCATGCTTGCTGTCGGACACGACGTCAGCAAGCATAGCTACGACACCACTAGCGCCAAGGGACGGGTGCGGCGACAGTTGGTGCAGCGGTGACGGCACGTCAACTGTAGTTTGGACTGGCTGTGTCTTGGACTCTTGGGAGACACCGCCGGGCTGATGTTCGAGGCAGTCGGCGAAGCGGGCTGGCTAGTCTGAGTTTCGTGGAAGAAGGCGTTGCCGGTTAGTAAAGCTTGGGATGACAGTAGGAGGCTTGCCGTTGTCCCCACTGCCAGCTTTCAGAGCCTTCGACGAATATGCCCATGGTCGGAAGGAGGATTGGCAGATCGAATCAACATCATGCCACTGACGGGTGAGGATAGTGGGAGTTCAGTTATCGTGTGCAACGGAAGACTCAGCTTGTGAAGGACGCTACCCGACGAACCTACTGCATAGTACATCAGCGAGATATAATCGAAAGGCGGTGAGTCTATGTGGCTTAGGGTTGGTATTTGAAGGTCTGGGGCTGCAGCAAGATGCGTGACTGCGTGCTTTGGCTACCGTACCTAACTGAGGTAAGGTTAAGTGAGGAAAATCATCAATTGGTGATGGAAACTCGAAGGTCGAATGGAAGGTAAGCACAGCCGAGGAATTACTTCATACCTTGCCAATAAGTGGGTGAGGTGAAGTGCATGCAGCAAGCGTCAAGGGAATGCAGAGGTGCCAGGGGGAATCTGAGAGGATGGGGTCGGGAAAGAAAGGAGGCTCCCTGGTTCCTTCCCCCCGGAAAGACCCCTCATCACCCTCCAGCCTCTGGGACCCAACCCTGCAATGCGCGTTCTGTGCCTGCCTCAAGTTGCGGCAGCAGGACGTAAGGTATTGCCAGAAAAGGCCCCGTTTTTTTTTTCGTTTTTTTTTTGTGGATATAATTAAAGGTTACCAAGTAAGGTATTGCATCTCAGAAGGATGTACGGACACTTACCTAATTAGGCTCTATCTCTAGCCCACTAAGGTAGGTACATGATCTCTTGGCGAGTCCCATTTGTGGTGTCCACTGATTTGCTGCTTCTAAAGGGTAGTGTCGAGATTTTTGCAATGCGAATGCCTGCCCGGTGTTAGCGGTGGCCAAGCGGAGCTGCTTCAACGAGGATTCGGCAATGTCTTGACGAGACAGAAGATCGCCTTCCAGACGTCTCGCTTCACGGTTCGAGGTTGCTCTAGCCGTGTCTGTGCAGCGATGCAAAGGTTGGGCTAAGTGCACGGAACGGAAGAAAAGGATGCAGTTGCACGACAAGCAGGGCAATTGCGGCAGGAACGAACTGTAAGCAGGAGGGACATTCGTCCCGAGGCAGGTACTTTCTGCTTCCTGCACTGCCCACTTCGCGACGCTTTACTTCCATTCACAGTACGCTAGAAGCGGGTACGTATCGCATTCAAGACCCTTCAGACTGCTGACTTCGTCCCAAGAATTTGAGCTGATCTTTCCTTTAAAACACAAAAAAAAAAAAAACCCGTGCCAACAAGTCAGATTCCAAGACACCATCCATTTTTTGGCATCTATGTCCTCAGCGGCTGGTCCAAGAATTATCTAGCTGAGAGTTAGTGGTGGTGTCTCCTAACGTGAAGGAATTGGCTTGTGAATGTCAAAGACTAGTAGGCAGGTAGGTGTCAGTTGCTCACACAGATTGGCTCGAGACGCAGCACGAAAATAGCTTGGGCCGAAAATGGTTATCAATCAAACCATGGATATGCCTTTACGCGTCGGACCCAGCATCTGTGCTTCCCTTATGCGCATCTCCGTGCTAATTTATGGCTTCTGATAGCAAAGCCCACGCAGAATCGACTTGAAGAACAAGTCAGCTCAGCTGAAGTCCATCTCCATCAGTTGCAGGTCTAGGAGAAGACAGTAAGAAAGACGGAGTGAGGGAGCAAGAGATACCAACTTTGTACCTCGAATTCTTGCCTCCCACGCGTGCGGGTGGATATGCGATGGAACTCAATCAGCAAAAAGAGACCCAGCCCAAAAAAAAAAAGAAAAAAAAAAAAAAAGAATTCCCACAGCAAAGTCACCTCGACCACACCCCTGCCACGCTTCCTCTGTATCTGGCCGGTGCCTTGCAAAACCAAGACCCCCCCGCGACGACCGTCAGCGGCCTCTCCAGTTCGTCCCCAACAAAAACGGAGACGAGAGAACCGAGGGACAACTCAACCACCAAAGCTATTGCCGTAATTCTGCATGTACAGCACGGTACAGCGCAGCACAGCATAGCACAAGGAATCAGAAGACCAAGAAACTGCGAGAGACACCATTCCGATCTTCTCGAGTGACGGATACCTGAGGTGCCTACTACCTACTACAGTAAGGTAATCTTTAGGTTACCTCCTGGTACTGAAGTACCGGCACCCTAGTCTCACACCACCCGGCCACACCCCGTCCAAGACGCATAACCTCCTTGCCTTGCCTTCACTGTCCCTGATAGAGGTAGGTGCCTTCCGCTCCACGCAACGCCGGTGCGGTACCTGACCAGCCCTTGTTAGCTTGGCACTTGCACGAGGCAGAGACGGGGAGACACAAGACACACACCACAAGCGTGGAAGCAGTTGACGACGGGTTCCGTCCCGCCGTATCGTTTTGCTAACTACCCTACCTTTACCTCGCCTTACCTCCCAAAGGCATCTTGTCCATTTTGCCTCCGCCAAAACCCGACACTTTGCAGACTGTTATTTTTCCTTCTCCTTGTGCTTCCTTTATTAATCTCCTTCCTTCACCTCCATCCCATCTACGTTTTCCCTCCCCCGACTCCCAACAGGTACTCCTTTCAACTCCGAGGGTCATTGGAATTGCGCTCGTCGTTCCTCTCAAGCTTGTGTGTCAGCCATTGACACCACGGCCTAATCCCTGTTGCTGCTCCTCCCTCAGCAACATCCGGCACAACCCAACAGCCATGGCTTCAACCACTTCGTCGACGCCGGCGGCCAAGAACCCCGTTCTTCGCCGCACTGTCACTTCCACCACCACCGACACCGACGCTTCGGTGCCCTCGACCGCTGTCGCCTCCCCGATCGACTCTCCCCGTCCTTCGGCTTCTTCGACGTCTCTTTCGTCCCTCGCTTCCGAGACGGCCGCTCCCAAGAAGGCCAACTATGGCAAGCTGTACGACACGTACGGCAACGAATTTACTCCTCCCGACTTCACCATCAAGGACATCCACAATGCCATCCCGAAACACTGCTTTGAGCGATCCGCCCTCCGCGGCTTCGGTTACATTGCCCGGGACATGCTGTGCTTGGCGACCACATTCTACATCTTCCACAACTACGTGACGCCCGAGTACATCGCCTCCAAGCCTGCTCGCGCTGGCCTTTGGGCGATCTACACCGTCCTTCAGGGTCTCTTCGGCACCGGTCTCTGGGTTATTGCACACGAGTGCGGTCACCAGGCCTTTTCTCCTTCCAAGACGCTGAACCACACCGTCGGCTGGGTTCTCCACTCGGCTCTCTTGGTTCCTTACTTCAGCTGGCAGATCTCCCACAGCAAGCATCACAAGGCCACTGGCCACATGGAGCGTGATATGGTCTTCGTCCCTCGCACTCGCGAGCAGCACGCCACTCGTGCTGGCCGCATGGTCCACGAGCTCGCTGAGCTGACCGAGGAGACCCCCATCTTCACCTTCATCATGCTTGTTCTCCAGCAGCTTGTCGGCTGGCCCAACTACCTCATGACCAACGTCACCGGCCACAACTACCACGAGCGCCAGCGTGAGGGCCGCGGTAAGGGCAAGAAGAACGGCTTCGGAGGTGGTGTGAACCACTTCGACCCCTCCAGCCCCATCTTCGAGGCGAAGGACGCCAAGCTCATCGTTTTGTCTGACGTTGGTCTGGCCATCACTATCAGTGCCCTTGTCTACCTCGGCAACACCTTCGGATGGTCCAACCTGCTGGTGTGGTACTTCATCCCCTACCTTTGGGTCAACCATTGGCTCGGTAAGTTGCCTCAGCCACCTCTGACACCCGACAATAGCTAACCTGTGTGAACGCAGTGGCCATCACGTTCCTCCAGCACACCGACCCTACCTTGCCTCACTATACCGGGGAGCAGTGGAACTTCGTCCGCGGAGCCGCTGCTACCATTGACCGAGAGATGGGCTTTATCGGACGTCACCTCCTGCACGGCATTGTTGAGACCCATGTCCTCCACCACTACGTCAGCACTATCCCATTCTACAACGCTGATGAAGCTTCCGAGGCTATCAAGCCCGTCATGGGCAAGCACTACCGTGCCGATGTCAAGGACGGCCCGGTCGGTTTCATCAAGGCTCTGTATAAATCTGCTCGTATGTGCCAATGGGTCGAGCCCAGCGCGGAGGCTGAGGGTGAGGGTAAGGGTGTTTTGTTCTTCCGCAACCACAACGGCCTCGGCACTCCCCCCAGCAAGGGTGAGGTCTCTTAAAAACGGCGTAGGATGGGCAAAAAAGTAATGGTCGTGTCAACCAGAGAGCCAGCTGGTCCCGGGCGGCCCTCTTCCTTTCGGCCGTGCGCAGGCGCAAGCGACTAGATCGTGGAGCCTCGGGCCCGACAGTCACGTCTCGTTAATGCGCGATCTTTCGAAGACGTCGCGGTAATGTCGAGACCGGACGTCGAAGCTACGTCAAACAAAACGGTACAGAAGCGATGATTTGAATCTGGCGAGGCGTTAGCATCGTTGCACCTATCCAGACGGATAGACCTAGAGACAGGTTTTAGTAGAATAGGACAAATGCATAGAAAGGCTGCATCCGGGCATTCCGGCCAAAACAATCGTGCTGAATATGGGTGATGAAAGGAATTTTTGCGACCTATGGGCTGATCAGATGAACAACCTCGACCTGCTTGCTGCCGTGGTCGCCGTCGCTATCGCATCTTCGCATTGTTTGCTTTGCTGTCCATCGTTGCGCGACCTGCCGTTGAATGAAACGAGAGGCTTGTCAAAGTCGGACGATGGCTCGGGTTTCTCCTGATCGTGGAGATGGAATATGCGGGGGAACAAGCGAACCTGTCAGCCAATGACCGTCCGTCCGATACTAACGCAGGAGAAGTCGTGGGTATAGCGTGTTAGGAATACGGCTCGTGCTCTGGGAGAGGTGCTAACCGAGATGACTTCTGCGCCGTGGCCGGCTCCGAGTACTCGTTCGAGATGCATCCCCGCTCCGAGGCCGTCACTTTGACGTTAACTCATGCCATGCCGAGTTTTCCTCGGACTGGTGCAGTTGGAGAAGATGAAATGAACAAGACTTGGATCCGTGCGAAACGGGCGCACATATCCACAGACAAACTTGTCTGAACGACAGTAGTGGTATCCATGAAGCCGTCCGAGACTTCTGGGAATGATGGAAATGGTAACTCAACGTCAGTGCTTAGTTTTCATATCAGCTAATGGCTCACTCACGCCCAGCATCGCGCAAGAAAAAAAATACAATCTCTGGGGGCAGTCTGGTTGGGCCGTTGGATGAAGAAGGGGCCGAGTGCACTCTGGACCACGCGCGTCCACGGTGCGTGAGGGAGCCGCATGCGGCATCTAGTGAATGCGTGATGTAGGTTTGGAGGCGCAGAGACATTGCGGAGGTCGAGCCAGTGAATCGGAGGGCGGGAGCATCGAAAAGTCTTTTGCGTGGGTTGGCTGTAAACGGCGCCACGGCCTGCGTGGATGGAGGAGCAGCAGCACGCACGTATTCGAGATGAGTGATGGTTGAACGGCGGAGTTGCTGTATGCAAACAGGCTGGGTGGCTGTTGATCTGGGTTCTTGTGTCGATGTATCTTTTCGTGATGTCTTCGGCCCACGAGCGTCCTGACGGAAGTCTAAAGCACAGTCGCGGAGCCGGATGGATGCACTCTAATCCAGAATATTCGTTTTCCGGATCCGGAATTGGGCTCGTACGAGGCCAAATAATCGGGTTGGACTTGGCCTGAGGATGATCTGTTTTTGTGTCTTTCGTCCGAGTCTATATGGGGCGGTGCCAAAGATGTTGTGGTCGTGGATGGTGGACAGTCGGGCACATGGCCTAACGTCGTTGATGCGTCGCGTGTCTTGCCCGTGATGGTTGCCGACTGGAGGTTGAGTTGCGGTAGGCGGAAGTGATCGCCAGCTATCCATGAGCGAAGCTAGATTGCTCCACTGAGTTTGTGCGTTCTCAAAACCAGCAGGAGATAGATGTTTGACGGTTAGTGTAGCTATAACAAGCATACAATCTCGAGAGCCGAGAAAGCCTTTTGGTCCAGCAGGATTGCCTGAAAACAGACAGCACTCTATCCTCGTGGGGGGGGGGGGGGGGGGGGGAATAAAAAAAAATGGGCGTAAAAAAG